>QLTV01000974.1:5838438-5849750 GCA_003457575.1 Thermophis baileyi | reverse complement strand
TGTCCTTCTGGTAGTTCTCGATCCACATACTGCTGGAGCCTAGCTTGTAGGATTTTAAGCATAACTTTACTAGCATGTGAAATGAGTGCAATGTTGCGATAGTTTGAACATTCTTTGGCATTGCCTTTCTTTTGAATTGGAATGTAAACTGTCCTTTTCCAATCCTGTGGCCACTGTTGAGTTTTCCAAATTTGCTGGCAAATTGAGTGTAGCACTTTTACTGCATCATCTTTTAAGATTTTGAATAGCTCAGCTGGAATACTATCATCTACTCAGTGAGAATTCTTTTACTACTGCTAGCCTCACCCTCAAAAGCAGTAGTCCCGACATGTATTAAAATGCCACTGCAAAAACCAAAAGTGATGTATGCTAGTTTTCCCACCAATATTTGATCTACAACTCATGTACTAGGCAGAGAGGGATGGAACAGGATCAAGAAAGAGCTTATTTCACTAAGCAGCCCATTATTTTCTTTAGCAGCAACCTCAACTCTGTTTTTCATACAATGGGCAGGGCAGTCCTAATGCTACTTTATAGTGCCATCTAGTGAAAAAGGAAAACACTTATTTAAACTGAAAGCTCACCTAAGTACCTCCAGATAGGATAGGGAACCTACTTAAAAAGCAATGCCTAGAAACTAGAGCTGGTCAGAGATGGAACAGGACAGAGATTGTTAAGCAGGAAATAGCATTGAAGGAAAAACACTTATTTGTTCTGAAGATCAGTAGCACAGGGCAACCCTCAAGTGAGCAAATTGCTTTGAATGGATTTGGTCCATTGCTTTTGGGAAGATTGCACTGGGCAGTTAAATGCAATGACTCGCCTGGTTCCCCTCTCAAACTTTCACTATAGAGCCCTCCAAGACTCTGGATTATCTTTTCTTCTCACCTTTTCAGATGTACACCTGAATGACCCTGAATGTGTAAAGCTTTGAAGTCCAGGTATATTCGGAGTCATGGTTGCACATAGAAGTCCAGTTTGTATCAGAGAGGAAGTATACTTTCCGTAGATTCATTTTATGGAGCTCTTTTTGCCCACAATTTAAGAACAACATGAGTTGTAGCCCATGGAAGCTTATTGAAATAAATATATTTTGAGGTGTCAGGCCAAGACCCTTTATAATTCATGCTCAAATCTATGGGGAGAGACTACTCAGAAATGAGGTGCCTTTGAGGGTTGATGCAGAACCTGTAAATACTTGCCTGTCATTATGCTACAGGGTGTTCATTCATAGTGTCTAATCCAAAGCTCTGAACTTCCCTATTACTATCTTCCTTCTGCACACAGGCAAAATAGTTTTTATTCAGTTAGTGTCTTGGTATCCAAGTGGATTTACTGCTAAAATGGGTTGTATTCTGGTGGCCAGTGGACCAACTTATACATGTGTATAGTTCTGATTAACTGAAATGTTTAATTACAAATTGTATCCATGTCTTATTGTGAGCCACACAATCAGTTTTAGTGGAAATCTGGATATAAATTTAATAAATGATCCCACTACTGTAGTATTTTCACTGGCTCCTTCCTGTCTTTTGGGAACAGTCCAAGATACCGGCATCTATACTGTATTGTGCTTGGGGCAGCAAAGCATCTGCCATAGATAATTTAAGTATTACATAACCAAAGAGAGCAGAAACTGAAAAAGGATAGTTATTACCTTCTCCTACGAATTGTACTTTTATTGGTGTACAGCCTCCAGGAGATGGACTTTATGCCCTTAAACAAAATCTCTTTGTTAAAGTTAAAAGGGGGGGCATGGGCCATCATGGAATCAGCATATTTAACACTTCTTAGGAGTTGGAGGTATTGGAATCCAATTAATTTGAAAAGTATGGAATCTCCCCTTCTTCTAGATTAGAAACAGGGGTGGGCTGCTGGGGGTTCTCAGGGGTTCGGGAGAACTGCTAGCTAAGATTCTGTGCAGTTTGGAGAACCCCCAAATCCCACTCCTGGCTGGCTCCGCCCACCCCGCCCCGCCCCTCCCAGGAGTCCCCACGTGGCCCGTTTTGGATGTAGGTAAGTGCAGGGTGCATGCGGAGGCTCGGGAGGGCGAAAAACAGGCCTACCGGAAGTTTGGGAAGGCCAGAAACGGGCCCATTTCCGGCCTCCAGAGGGCCTCCAGAGCCTGGGAAGGCCGTTTTCGCCTTCCAGGAGGCTCAAGGAAAGCCTCCAAAATGCCCCCCCCCCCCGCCGTGGTGCAGGAGGCCGACTAGGCCACACCCACCATGGCCACGCCCACCCAGCAACCAGGCAGAGAACCCCTTGCTAAAAAATTTGAAGCCCACCCCTGATTAGAAAGGTGGTGTTTGCAATAGTTTACCAACTCCAGTTCAGTCTTTATGGTCTTTTGTTGAAGAACTTAGGCAAGTGTATGATTAGATCAGTGTCCCCCAACCTTTTGGGCACCGGGAACCGGTTCTGTGGAGAAAGGTTTTTCCTTGGTCTGGAGAGGGCATGGTTTCACATGCAGCCTGCATCCCATGGATGGGTCTTCGCTTCTTTGCGCGGCCTGGTTTCTGGCATGCCGCGGCCTGGTGCTGGTCCATAGAATGGGGGTTGGGGACCCCTGTCTTAGATCATTCAATGGGATTAGATTATTTTTGTTGTTTGAACAGCTGCAATATCAGCATTGTTTGCTAAAAAAAAAAAAACAAATAGTATTTATTTCAGATACAACTTTTGACTACCTTAGCAACCTTAAATGCTTTAGATGGTCTATCACTAAATGCTCTGCTACTAGCTTTTATTGCATTTTTTATGAAATAACAAAATCTACAATAATTATTCATGAAGGATTGATGGAATAGATGATCAAGTGGGTGTATGTCTGTGTGTGTGTATTTGTGCCTTCAAGTCAAGGTTGACTCTTGGTGGTTGCTTGGTCAAGTCCCTGTGGTTTTCTTGGTAATATTTTTGGAAACGATTTGTCATTGACTCCTGACACTCTCTAAGGCTGAGAGTGACTGACCCAAAGTCACCCAGTTGTCTTAATGCACAAAGCAAAACTAGAACTATTATTATTTTCTATTATTATTTTCTGTCTACCTACTAGGCACATACTTCTTTTCAAGAAGAAAGGTATGGGTTCAACAAAGTATTGGAGATGAGCTGAAAGTGCAACTCTGGTTCATACAATATTGTCCTGTGCTATACTGGCTCAGTTCTGGACAAAATTTATTTCACATAATTTTTTTCAGGACTGCTTAATGTTTTTGTACGTCCTTATGTCCAATTTTTCATTGCGCTTTTAGCCTTGGCTTTGAAGTGTAAAACCATTCATGGCATATAAATCTCCAACTGCTTCCAGATTTTATTTCCAATTTGACAATGCAATTCACCAATGGGGGGGAGGGGGGAAGGACAGAAATAAGAACGTCTCTGTCAAACTGGTTGAGGAACTTTGCTTACAGAGGTAAATTTGGTGTATAGCTTATAGTCATCAGCTGTCTTATGTAGAAAAGCCATCAGATAATACAATTTCTCATCTAGGTTTGGATTAGTCACTGATAGGGAAGGCACCATGTTTCATTAGCATTTTGCCCAAATCATCCACCCACTATAATCTTCTATAGCTGTTACCATAATTATCTTTCTTAACATACCTTATCACCACAAGCACAGCTTCAAGGAGCAACTTTAGAGAGTCAGCTCTTGCTCTCAGTTATAATTAGAGCTTGGGAAATATTGCAGAAGGCAGCTTATGCATAGTTATTTAAACCTTTTTGATTAGCTTGCAATTGTGTTCATGTGTCTTTTGAGATTTGCTTTCAACGAATGTCCCATTCAGAGTTAGGAAATCTTACCAAAGAAAGCAAACTTTTAAATACTGTTCACAAGACAGAGGCTTTAAAAGTCAGAAAGGTGAACACTTCACCCTAAATGTATAATATACCGAGAGAAATTCACCTAAATGTGCCTGATGGGGGGGGGAAAGAAGGTCATTTTTTTTTTTTGCTCAGGTCTAGTTTTTGTGTGACCTTTGGGCAAATGTCCTAATCTTTGAGTGCCACAGGCTCAATAGAGTTGTGGCCAAACCACAGTCTAGTCCAAATGGCTGGAAACATACCTGTATTCTGCATCAAAGGATGGTTTATGTTAGATAATTAATGATGCCCAGGGCTTAATAGGTTCATCTAAGCCACAGCTCTGGAACTGTCTCTCCCAATTGTGGTAGAGGTGTGGTTTTTCTGAATCATGCTACCAAAATAACTGGAGGGATCTATACTATTTCTCATGGCATAGTCTGCACCTTCTTTCAGTAGACCCTACTTTGAGTGAAGAGATAAATTTGTATACATTGTTTTCGGTATAATACAGTAGGAAATTTCTTTTGAAATATCTTGAGTACAGCTCCAGGAGAACATCAAACACAGTTCAGATGCGTTGCTGGATTTTTCCAGTTTTTTTTTCTCTCTCTAAGAAAGAAGGAAGCTTTGAGTTTTAGAAATAGACTTCTCCCTCCTCAAATGATGCACTTGAGCATTGTGAATATCAAGAGAAATCTGCAAGTGAACAAATGGAAGGTGTTCTCCAGGATTGCAAAAACACCCTTTTTTCCACTGGTCAAGTGCCATGAAAATTTAATCTCTCATTCTACTATAATATTTCCAAATTATTTTTGATGTCTGATTCTGAATTCCTTACCAGCCTTTTATATTCTATTCCTAATTTTGAGACATATGCTGAATGCTGTCCTTCACAAAACATAAATACTTTAGGTAGTATATACAGTATTTTTTGCATGGCCACTGTCATTTCCCTCTCGTTCATTTGCTTTGAATCTTGTCCTGATCTCTCTCTAAAAGCTACCATCTGAGGAACATATAGAAATGTTCCGTTTTGTTAGGTAAAGAAAATATTTAATAAATGTCTAGCCCACGTGGGACATGCTGCAACTGGAAATGCCTTTCCCCAATCCAATCCTGATGAGACAACCGAGCATAAAGTTTTATTTCCAACCTAAGAAGTTTCAAATGTGTTGAAGTACAATTCCCATCAAGTCCAATCCATGTGGCTAATGGCCTAAAGTTGTACATTCTAATTGTGGGTGCCACATGTGGTTTACTTTAGTTGGCTCTGTACTGGACTGTTAACTATTAATCTTCTTTTTAATATTTAATTAATATTATTTTTAATATTTAATTAATAGTTACTATTAATCTTCTAATCATTCCTATCACCCATCTCCTCCCACTTATTAATATTTAATAATATTTAATATTTAATATTTCTTTTTAATATTTAATTTTCTTTTTAATATTTAATTAATAGTGTTACTATTAATATTCTCATCGTTCCTATCACCCATCTCCTCCCACTTATGACTGCATGACTGTAACTTTGTTGTTTGTATCCTTACTATTTATATTGACTGTTTCCGAGCCCCATGGACCCCACAGTCTTCCTCCTCCTCCTCCTCCTCCTCCCAAAGGTTTTCCTCCTCCTCCTCGCTCGGGGGAAGCGGCCCTTCCTGTGACAGTCCATTTCCTGGGGGAGACGGGCAGCGGCGGCGGCTGGTCGGCATGGTCTTCTCGCTGCCGGCCCCCGGCTGCTTCTGCTGCTCCTCGCTCCTCGCCTGCCGCCACCACCTCTTTCTCCTCTGGCCGCTGCTACTGTGTAGCAATGCTGCAGGGCCGGCACGGTGCCCGCAGCAGAAGCCGCGTTGGTAACACTGTGGCCCGCCCAGGTAGCTTTTGCCTGCGGGAGGCCGGAGGGAGGGAGGGGGGAAAAGGAGGGGGAGGCTGCGGCCTCTCGGGCAGCTGCTGTGGGGAGGGGGGGCAAGGGGGGCTCCCCATGCCCTCTTCCTCCTCCTTTCTGGGGGGGGTGGTTAAGAAGGCACC
This sequence comes from Thermophis baileyi, assembly GCA_003457575.1. NCBI lineage: Eukaryota > Metazoa > Chordata > Lepidosauria > Squamata > Dipsadidae > Thermophis > Thermophis baileyi. The sequence goes on along the minus strand of QLTV01000974.1, from coordinate 5,843,910 downwards.
CCGGGGCCTCCTCGGCCTCTGCTGCCTGGCTCTCCCTGCTTCTCTTTCTCCACCCCCCAGCTCCTGGGTCCTCACCTTGGGCCCCATGCGAGCCCCTTCCCATCCCTTGCAAGAAACCCCCCCCCGCCTAATATTGACCCCTGAAGTTCTGGGGGCAGCCTATATAAATAACCCGTCTCTTTTTTCTCTCTCTCTCCCCCCCACAGGTCTGAGTGCGAATCGCAGCCGGGCTCTGCCTTCCTGGACGGGGAGAGTGAAACAGTCCTGGGCTGCCCTTTAAGGAGGGGGAAGCAGAAGAGCTTGCCTCCCCCCTCCCCAACCATCCTATTCTATTAACATTATGAGGTCATGTCATGTTTCCAATTTTGATGGTTAAGTATAGAGCTCTTTGCAGGACTTTTCTAGTTCTTCACATGCAATACAGGCACTCCCCAACTTACAACCACAATTGAGCTCAAAATTTGTTGTTAAATGAGACATTTGTTAAGTCAGCTTTGCCCCCATTTTACAACCTTTGCTGTCACAGTTGTTATCTCTGAATCTCTGCAGTTGATAACTTAGTAACCCGGTTGTTAAGTGAATCTGGCTTCCACATTGACTTTGCTTATGAGAAGGTTGCAAAAGGTGATCACGTGACCTTGGTGACCCAGCAATGGGTGATAAGTATGAATCAAATGCCAAGCACCTGAATTTTGATCACATGATCAAAATTGATCATGTGATCAAAATTCACATGATTTTTTTCAATGCTGTTGTAAGTTTGAACGGTCACTAAATGAACTCTTGTTAAGTAGAGAGGAACCATAGTTAAAAAGGCCTCACAATAACAACTTTAAGCATTTTGTATAAAATTGCCTCCCCAAAAAGAAATCTACATGACTGGCATGTAGATCTATGCACATACACTTCCAAGTCACTTCTACATATCCAAACACAAAAGCGGGCTTAGAACATTTTGTCTGACATTGTCCCCACCACAGATTTGCTGATCTTTATGCTGACTGGTGGAACACTATGTCAGATGAACTCCTTCTTTCTTTCAGAAATGGTGCTTCAGCCTAACACCAAAGTCAACCAGTATAAAGCTGAGGATTTCAAACTTTTTCCAGGCCACAGAATCTGTTAGTTAAATTTCCTGGAACCTCTGATCAAGGAGCAAAGCTTTAGTGATGGAAAATTGGCCATAAAACAACATTAGTCGTGGTAATTGGCACTAATTGCCACCTGTGTGTAATAAAAAGGCAGATTAGTAACAGCTGCCAAAGGAAATGCCTGCCCCATCCACCTGAAACTTTCCAAACTTGCTTGTAGGTAGGGGTCAAAGGTAAGGCTGGGCCAAGATGATTTTGCAGAAGGCACGGCAAGCATGCCAAAATGGATATCCACCCCACCGCCCAAATATCATGTAGCTGAGGCATTTCCTGGATAATAGTCATGGCCATATTTTCACCCTTTCTGCTGTACCTGAGAAAAATTATTATGGGTGTCTCTGGTTGCATTCAAGTGATTCTGCACCCATCCAACCCTTTAGTCTCTCACAGAACCCATCAATTTCTTACAGAACTCTAGAGTTATTCAGAACTATGATGGAATGTGCACCTGCAGGAGCATGGAGAGAGACTTTTGGCAACACAGCTTTCCTAGGGAGACACCCAGATTAAGAAATTGTAAAGTGATGAGCTGGATGGGGGGGGGGAGAAAGAGGTTAGGAGAGGTTCCGGAGAGCCACATCCTAGAATTTCTCAGGATATATCTAGTAAGTTAGAAGGTTGTGGCTTTAGTTTGGCAAGATTCTGTCCATTAGATATAAGCAAAGGATTGAACTCAACTGGATTTCACTGTGTTGTCTCTAGAACTGGGGTTGACAAGGACATTTAAAAAAAACTGATATAGATCCATGGAGGAGGATAAAACAGATTCTTGGGGGATCCCAGCATTTATCTTTATCTGTAAAAAGTGTCCTTTTATGTTGACTGGTTTGCATCCTATCATGAAGCCCCTTAGTTGTTATTCACAGTATCACTGGAACCACTTAGAAACCACCAATGTTATATCCTGTTCCCACAAGATTGGCCTTGTCTCCTTGACAGTCAAAGCACCCTTTTCCTGTCTATTTTTCAAACAAACCGCAGAGTATCAGTCATGCAGCAGCAAAATCCAGAGAAGACCACAAACGATGTAGGAGTGACTTTGCTAGTTGAGGTCAAGGCCCCTTTTAATGCAACGTATTTCTAAAGTAACCAAACAGATGCCCCTGGGGTGTTTGCGGATGGAGCCACACCCCTTCCTATCAGTCTTCCTCTGTTCATGGTATTTGGAGACAAGTAGCCTCCAAACCTGACATAACATTGATTTTCAAGAGTCCAGATAGTGATGTCTTTCGCGGGTTCCCCTTTAAAGCCATTATTCACCTGCAAAAATGAATTACCTCATTTGTTCTAAATCTTCTTCCAATCAGTTCCATTTAAAGATGTCCGATACTAAGTTATGAAGAGAAAGAGAAAAGCCACTCTCCTTCTATGTACGTTCTCCCTGATATCCTCAAAAACTGCTAGAAACTGGATAATATGAAGTTTCCTTCTACAGAGGCTATCTCGATCCTTCTTATGCAAGGCATAGCATTTTATTTATTTGACAATTCTACCCTAATCTGACATGTATTTTTGAAACTTGCACAGCAACTCGAATGAAACCAAGTCTTGTCCTTAGCAGCTTGCAATTCTTTCTTGCGTTTAGGAGTATTTTAAAACATTTAAAATATTCTAATGTAGTTAACAACAAAAGCCATTGTCAGCTTTTAAACCAAAGTGTCATCGTGCTATGTGAAAAGAGCTGCTATAGCTTGGAACTCTGGGATTTCATTAGTACATGAAAGGACAGATGGGAACCTATATCACAGGCTGGAATCTGGACTTCTAGTGTCAAATCTCAGCGTATTGCAAAAGAAAGCAACATTTCCTACCCTGGATTCAAAATCATGACATAAGGCCAATTGCTTAAAAATGGGTATGAAATCCTGCTTGGCAACTAACTGTTAACAGAGCCTCCACCAGAGTATATTACCTTAAAAGAAGATCTTAAAATAGAGACATGCACCATGACCTCAACTTGACCCAACACCACATATACAGCAAAGTTTTTGTCTTTGGATAATACAATACATTATATAGCAGTCAAACGCCTAATCAGAGTGTGGACTTTATGTCAGATGGACATGAAATGTACCCTACAGTTTAGAATACAATTATGCAAGCAACTCATTGTCCAAACTACAACATGAGTGTTAATCTTTTGTTCAGTTCTAATAGATTCTCTCTATATAGGTATTAGGAAATCCTCATTTAATAAAGGATCGGCTTTCACCTGTACCAATGGTGAGTCACTTAGGCATCTATTTACCTGGTATTAAGGTGGGGGGGGTGGGAAAGAAACGTTGTCAGGTTGATAGAAACAGGAAGATCATATTATAGCCTAATAGAGTATCCTCGAGCACGTAGTTTTTTTTCTTATTTCCTTATTAGGGCAATGACAACAAAGTAAATGCCTTTAGTGATGTCATTTTCAGTAGGAAATGAGACATGGAGAGCCACATCTTTGTTTATGAAAACACTCCCATAAAGGAAATCCCTTGAAATTTGTACTTTAAGAATGTGGCTTTTGTGTCATGGCTGTCAGCAAGGCATTAGCCCACTGCTAAGATTTATAAGCCTGTCTTGGCATTTAAAATATACTAACTACATAAGCATGAAGTATAGTGGAGCCATAAATGTAGGACTTCAGTTATAGCTTTATTTCAGTGTGTGCGGAGCTATGTTTTAACCACTGCTGTTAAGGATCAAAATGGAAGAAATGGCTTTTTCTTGAAGGCCACGTCTTTCTGAACAATTGCATTTTTACTTGAAGAGATGATAGGTAGAGATAGAGATGATAGACAGAGATAGAGAGAGAGATAGAGAGAGATAGAGAGAGATAGAGATAGAGATAGAGATAGAGATAGAGATAGAGCTAGAGATAGAGATAGAGATAGAGATAGAGACAGAAAGACAGACAGACAGACAGACAGACAGATGGACGGACTAGATGTTCAGCAGAATAGAAATGGAAAAGANGAGAGAGAGGAATGGAATGGAATGGAATGGAATGGAATTCAGAAAGGTTTCTCTTCCCCACCCCCATTTGCTCTTCTATGAGAGAGAGAGAGAGAGAGCGAGAGAGAGAGAGAAAGAGAGATAGAGATAGAGAAGAAAGAGAAAGAGATAGGGAGAGGGAGAGAGAGAGGGAGAGGGAGAGGGAGAGGGAGAGGGAGAGGGAGAGGGAGGGAGAGAGGGAGGGAGAGAGAGAGATGCAGTACTTCAGATTCTGTCTCTAAAAAGTGCCATGGAATTCATTAGAACAAGACACTGGGACCCGCCTACAACAGCTTTAAGCACCCATGCCTTTTCCCAGGAGAAGCAAAGCAAAAAAAAAAAACCTGGATTTTCAGCCTGATTGACTCAAGCTCTTGGCAGTTCAGTATTAGCTGATTGGATTATGTCCATCTGCAATACTTTGTTCCTGTATTGCTATTAGCTGATTCTTGGGCACTGCTCCTAAAGATTTGGGAAGAATAATCTGTGGCCACAATCACTATGCCAATATCGCATTTGACACCCTGGGGAATGTGGAAGAGAGAGTTTATCTGTACTTAAGATCAAGCTTAAATAGTGGAACAGATCGCCTCTGTAATTTTCCTGGGGAAAATATGCATTATTTAGAGTGGCCTTCATGTTGCTCAATTTAGAAAATGTTGAGCAGACACAAACCACACAAACACAAACATTATGTACAAGTGAGCTCTCAAAAACAGAGCAACTCTTTCAGAATCCTTTGTTTAAAATACTGGGCACCAATGTTCCCTCTAAGCTGCGCAGCTGTGCAGCCGCGCACGTGACAGGGAATCGCCGCGCAGCAGTTTCCAACTGCCGCGTGGCGATTTTCCATGTCAGAGGGAACATTGCTGGGCACTATCAAATCTAGTTGTATGGAGGTTGACCATCACAGCATTCCTAAATCTGCATATAATTGTGTTTATAGAAACTATAGACCAGTTGCTCTAACATCTGTAGTTATGAAAACCTTTGAAAGGCTAGTGCTGTCCCACCTGAAAACCATCATGGATCCGCTGTTAGACCCCCCTGAAATTTGCATACTGAGCAAATAGATCGACAGATGATGCTGTTAATATGGCTCTGCACTACATCCTACAACATCTTGAATCTCCAAAGACCTACGCAAGGGTCCTCTTTGTAGACTTTGTAACCCCCCAAGGATGTGTCAATACCATCATTCCAGACACTCTTCTAACTAAGCTGAACCAGCTAGTTGTACCTGAACACACTTGTAAGTGAATCATAAGCTTCCTAACAAACAGGAAGCAGCAGGTGAAGATAAGCAGAATCACATCAGATACCTGTACAATTAGCACAGGGGCCC
>QLTV01000974.1:5799430-5820602 GCA_003457575.1 Thermophis baileyi | reverse complement strand
TCATAGTTGGCTTTTTTAAAGTTATAATTGGTTATCCTATTATTATGTTGATTTGTATAAGGACGTATATTAAGACAAAAGTCGATCATGCTGTGGTCGCTGTTGGAAAAGGGTTCTTTTATTTGTAGTCCATAAATTGAGTGTAGACTGTTGCAGAAGATGAGATCGAGGCAATTGTTGAGTCTAGTGTTGTTTGTTACTAGTTGATCTAGTCCTAGATTAGTCTTTTTTAAAATTATAATTGGTTATCCTATTATTATGTTGATTTTTATAAGGACGTATATTAAGACAAAAGTCGATCATGCTGTGGTCGCTGTTGGAAAAGGGTTCTTTTATTTGTAGTCCATAAATTGAGTGTAGACTGTTGCAGAAGATGAGATCGAGGCAATTGTTGAGTCTAGTGTTGTTTGTTACTAGTTGATCTAGTCCTAGATTAGTAATAGCATTGTATAGGGTTGAATGTATGGGTTCAGTTGTACATTCATTTAGTGTCCAGTTAATATGAGGTAGGTTGAGATCTCCCGTCCCCCCCCCCTCTCTCTCATAAATTTCTTCCTGGTTTTTTGAATGAGTATTGTTCTGTCCCAGCTGCTGAACCGAGAAAAACAACACAAGCAACGTACAAACAAACCTTGTTTAATACTCTTTAAACTACTAATACTCTCTTAGCAGTCGTGTTTGTTAAAGTCCTTGAAATCATAAATAAGTCCTTTCGGTGCACCAACTGTTAATTAACGTCTTAACAGTTGGCAAGAGTCCAAGCACAAAGAATCAAAGAAGTCCAATGAATTAGGCTATCTGATAACAGGCACTCGAACTTACTGAAGTTGGCAGAAAGCCCAGACTTATGAGCAGGAAAAGAAATGCCATTTGGAATCAAGAGCTGGACAGGAGTTTCAAAGACCAAGGCAATACGTGGAATGAACGGAGTTGTTTCCTGCAACGTGGTTGAGCATGGTCACTACTTAAATAGGCTAAGGGTGTGACCAATTAGTTCACTACTTAAATAGGCTAAGGGCATGGCCAATTGGCCCCAAGCCTTACTCCCGAGGAGACCTCTTCCTGAATAACCATTCTTGCTTCTTAGCAGCTCTGCGTGCCCGTGCATTAAGAATAGGCTCCTCCTCTTCTTCCTCGTCACTGATGGGAGCTTCTGGAGGTACTGAAGGCCCTGGCTGAATCTCTGCCTCTGGCACCAAGTCCCCACCAACCTCCTCACTGTCCGACTCAGGTACCAGCTGCACAGGCCGCTGGCGCATCACCACAACAGCCTCTTCACTGTCGGCGTCCGCAACAGCTGCACGGGTCGCTGGCAGCCCACAACAAGTATCTGGCAATTCAGTTACTAACTGGATCATCCTGATAAGAATAGTATATTCTATGAGATTTAACTTCTGGCGCTGACATTGGCCAATCTAATGTCTCTGCTAAGAACTGCCCTATAATAAGCAAAGTAGGTGTCTTGTCTCTATGATGCAACATTAGCTGGCCACTTCTCCTTCTCACATCTCAGTGAATTTAACCATATTAAAGCCTTTCAGAGCGATAGGTTTGTCATCCTGAGCTAAAAAGCTACAATAAAACACTTGGCTACAGTATAGTAGTATAGTTTCTCTTTGGAAGGTATCTAATGCATAACTTAGTCTTAGTAGAAAACTTGTTCTTGGTTTGGTTGATTTTTTTTTTAATGAAAATTATCAGGGAAACCACTTAACGTTTTAAGCACTTCCAAAATGCAATCATGAATTTAAAACTTTAGTATGTCCTTATTTTGCTTTACAGCCTGCTCTTCTCCGTGGCATCTGCCCTCCCACATTCTACACGTGAAGATCTCCATCTGTCTTTCAGAGTTTTTTTACACCTGGTCCGCACATGTTTCAGTCCAATGACTTGGCAAATGCATTGCAGAAGAACAAAAGGCAATGTGTACAGGCGTGTTCTGGGTAAATCTTGTCTTTAACATCTGTTTGCATTTAACATTCATTTGCAGTTTTACAATCCCCAGTCCTATTTGTAAATACTTTCTACCACGCTAAACTTTCCATTACCACTCATCTCAGGATTATGCAACAGCTAGTGATTTTAGTGGGATGGTGGGTCAGATATAGAGGGCTAGAATTCACAGTTCTCCAGGATTTAGCCAACTCAATTTCCCAAAATGACAAAGCTGTGATTTTTGGAAGTACATGGAGAGAACCAGTTTTTTCTCAAATTCTCTATATGCTTGCGTCAAGTCTCCTTCTGAGAATAAGTAGTTGCTGCACCTACTTTATGAGCAAGGTCAGCTTAACAAAAACACAAGAATGTTGAAAATCACCATTCTATTGCCCAACCAATTCTTGGAGAATCTCCATTGACCGTCCAAACTCAGGAAGGACTGGCTCTATCAGGCTGTAGACAGATGAAAATTAGTTTTGTTCGTATATAAGAACTCCATGTAGCAAACTCTTGAGTGCCCTCAGAATCTAGTATCAAAAATAGAGAAACCAAGGGTTGTGAATTAGCCCTATTATTTGGCAAATCCCAGAGAAAATTTCTCTCAGCTCTCATATAATAACCCATCTTCATATTAATTCATATTTATCAGTAGTTATGGTCCATCATTGCGGATGTATGTTTCTGATCATCCAGCCTTGACAGCGAGACCATTTCGTCCTTCAGCATCTCTCTGGGCTCCTCTGTTCATTCAAGCCACGTGCTTCACCCACCAAGGTGGAGAGGCAGCTTGGCAGTATCATCTCGGAATTTTTCACCTCATTGCTCTGGGGCCTTCATTCCCCCTCTATAAAATCAAGGTGACAATAGGTCCTTTGTCTATGCTGGATGCCTAGATTGCAAGGTCTTTGGGGCAGGTACTGTTTGTACAGCCTATAGCACAAGAGCTCTTTTATCTCTGAGGCCCCTATAATAATCTTAAAAACAGATTCAGTATGTAATCTGTCAGTGCTAGCTATCTAGAGTATGATACACAGCAAGCAATGCAAGTTATGGGTCCTGATCAGCTTGGCTAGAGTTCAGACATCCTTATGTTCTTCTGACCAGAGTAGAAAGATGTTGCATTTATCGACAATGATGGTCTTAATACCTCTATCATCAGCCTATAGTTTTTGCTTGTTTCTAAATTAGTGTCCAGATTGTCTTTTCAATAGCAATGTCCTTTGTATACTCGGAATTCTGTAGCCCAATAGTGCTTACTTCCCAAGTCAATGTTTGCGGCCAAAGAGTTGCAAACATTTTTAATTCAACTTCCAATTGTTTATTTAGTTAAGATGCCATTTCCTCTCAAAATGATTTATGGATTTTAAAAATAAAATTATCTTGCAAAATAAAACAAGACAGTACAATTTATCCATAGAATTCACACTGCTTTCTGAAGGAAATGATCAGATCTACCTTGAGTTTCCTTTCAATTCTGGGTACTGTGATGAAACAGAATTTAAAACAATATGGAAACTTTTACAGTCAGGTTTCATTCAGTTAAGAAAGCCTTTAAAGCAAAGTGAAATTGGAGGATTAGTTTCTTTGGTTAGAATCTAATAATGCGTGTAAATATGTAGGGTAGTGATGGCGAACCTATGACATGTGTCAAAAATGACATGCTACAATGTTTTGGGTAACATGCCAAGAACTATTCTCAAAATTACACCCCACTCTTGCACAATTTTTAGAGGATGTGGTGGCCTCCAAACCCTCCAGAAGTCACACGAGAACATGGTTCTTTTGTATAATTTCCAGAGACCACACAGGAACCCCAATTCTCACACACCCTCTGGAGCATCTGAAAATGAGCAAGTTTTTGCACAGTTTTTGGAGACCACGGAGGCTGCAGAGAGCATTCTCTGAAGCCACTTCAAGAACGAAAGCATCATGCAAGCCAGAGCAGCCTCAGGTAGACGCAGGGCCTTGTCAACAGAAAGAGAACACTGCCTGAAGGTAGGCAGTGCATGGTAGATCCTGGGGACTGCTGAGCTGCGGGGGCAATCCCACCATTTCCCAAAACTCACAGGCCTTGAGGAACAGGACAAGGTGGCCCTGAGTGGCATCAGTGGCACCAGGGCTGAAGTCAAGGCTTCATGAGCAACCCAGGTGCTGCTGCTGAATGCTGCTTTTCAGGGCAGCCTAGATGGAGGAGGGCGGATACAGAATTGTTTAACTTTTGTTGGGTGAGGGGATGACACACCAGCAGAGACAAGTTAAGCATTTTCTGAATTTTTGACACATCATGTCTGAAAGGCTAGCCATCATTGATCTAGGGCAGGGGTGTCAAACTCGTGGGCCACGGGCCGGATGCGTCACGTGATGGCTCCGCCCCCACCCAATTTAGCAAAGGGGGGGAAGTCCCGATACATCACGTGACGATATCGTGACGACGCAAGTTTGACACTCCTGATCTAGGGTTATGTTTGTTGGTTTCCAAAACAACACACGCTCAGTGAAATTATCAGACAAGTGACATGATTACAAACATGTCATGGATGCAAGCATATATGATTGGCATTTGTGTATAACAATAGTTATTTCATATTTCATCATTTCCCCTCCCCGGGAGACAACTATAGATGAGGGGGTAAGAAGGATGAAAAATGTATCATGGCATCATGATGAAAATCTTGTGACTTAAGTAATTACATTCAATACTCTTCCGTATGTTTCCAACCAATACGGTCCTGAGCTTTCTTTTGCTAATTGGGCCTGTAATACTTGCTGATGTTGTCAATCCATCTTGTTTTAAGTCTCTTTCGTGGACACTTTTTATCAAGTGGGATCCATTCTATGACATTCTGTGATCATATCTGCCAAACCCACATTGGACCAGCATGGCAGATTATGGTCTATTATTCCTTCCACATGCCAATACAACCTCAAAAACGGCACTCATTCCTCATTCCTAGGGCAACTCCTTCCATTGGGACTTATGGACAGTGAATTAGAAAAAAAACTCATGGTAGATTGAGCAAGCTTGATTATTGCATGAACAAAATTGGAAGAATAAGAAATCACTACAATGGAGGAATGGATTGTGAAAACGTTAGAACTTACAGAAATGTCAAAACTGACCTCCTTGATTAGAGAACAAAAAAACTTTTCTGAAAGATTACAAACAGTGTGGACTTTTTTTTGCTCAAAGAAGAAAGAAATGAGATGATGATTTACGACTTTGAAGATTGGACTAAATGAGGGGTTGAAGGGGCATATAATATGTAAGAAGGAAGGAGGGATTATAATATTGTAACTGTTGAAAAGAAGGTTGGATGTCATATTTCTTTAGGGTTTTTTTCATTTTTTTCATTATTTGCACTTTTTTCTTCCCTTTTTCTTTTTTAATTGTTCTTTTTTTATGGTAAAATTCTCAATAAACGTGAATTTAAAAATAGCACTAATTTTTTAGAGTAAATGTTTGCATTAAACTCTAAAAACATATCCAGCAAGTCATGGACGCATATTAATTCTTTGATTTATACCTTTACCGTTCTCCAAAAACAACTCAAACCTGAAGAAAAAGGCAACCACAAGTAGAAATAAGTTCCCTTTTCCTCACAACCATTCCAACAAAACAGGAGCTAATTGTGTATAACTAGTAATAAACTATTATAACTAGTAATCATACTAGTTTAAAGGAGGAATATACCATTTATGGAATACTTTAAGTAAATTCTCATTAATTTGGTCTGAGGATGATGATACTGGTTTCCACTTCCATATGTTATTCCACTTGAGTCTTAATTTCTTTTTCCCCAAAGCCATTTTCAAACCAATTTGAGGCTGCTATGCTTTCTCTTTGATGATATTACATAATTTAGTGATACACCTTTTAGATTCGATACCTCTGCTTCAAAGTTTGTCGGGTCGGGGGGAGTCTCTTTTTCTGAGCTTTTATTTCTGAATTAAGAAGAAAGGATCTAAACTGTAATTGAAATACAGGTTTGGAAAAGTTAGCTCATTAATTATCAACTCTAAATTAACAGGATTGCCAGAATTATAACCATCCTTCAATCTGTATAAATTCTGATTGATCTTTGGTTTATAAAATGCAGTAACAGTTACAAGAAATTTAGAATGACTATAAATAGAAATAATAGGAGATCAAGGGGTAGCTAAAGTTTTAGACATTTTGCCCAGATTTTAAAATCAGCACTCCAAAAAGGATTATTATCGTCAGTTTTAAATCTTTTCACAGTGTCCAATTAAGGAATTTTTAGTAACCCAAGGGCACGCTCTTCTGGGACATCCACTTCAATCCAGATTTTGGTTTCCACCTCTGTTAATAACTATACAATATTTCAAAAATGGAAAATCTCATAAGAAAAGTATGAATTTTGAATTCCAAACCCAACCTGAGATGTTTTTAAATGTAACACTTTTTACAAAACCTCAATCATTTCCCAGCAAGTATAAAATGAATACTCTTTGCTATTGTCAAAATTAATGAAGATGAATGAATTGGTAAAACTTGAAATAAAAAAAATACTTTAAGGAGTAAAATCATCCTAATGACTGCAATTCTTCCAACCCATGATAACTTCATTTTATAGAGCCGAGGTGGCGCAGTGGTTAGAGTGCAGCACTGCAGGCTACTTCAGCTGACTGCTAGCTGCAGTTCAGCTGTTCAAATCTCACCGGCTCAAGGTTGACTCAGCCTTCCATCCTTCTGAGGTGGGTAAAATGAGGACCCAGATTGTTGGGGGCAATATGCTAACTCTGTAAACCGCTTAGAGAGGGCTGTAAAGCACTATGAAGCGGTATATAAGTCTAACTGCTATTGCTATTTTCACCCCAATCAACATCTAAAATGCCACATTCAACAGGCATTATAAATACCACACACAGAGAACAGCTAACACACTCTGCTAGAGAGAAGTTTCCTGAAGATGGGCTCCAGCAACAAGTCTGAAAGCTCGGAAGACAAATCCACTGGTCCCGGTGACCGACCCAGATTGGATCCTGAATATCCATCAGTGGTTGTGAACTAGGCCAACTTGTCTCAGCATTGACAAATGTTAGATGCAGGAAGAAAATGAACAAAGCAGAGCTTAGAGGTAACAATGAAGGCTTATATTCTTTCATTACATCTGTGTTCGGAGTTCTAACACACACACACACACACACACACACATCTGTTGTTCTATGAGCAGGCACTTTATACATTGCCTTGGTTATCTATGCTTGGTTTTGTCTATTGTACATAATCAACAGGAACTCCTCCTCCTCTGTTTACAATTGTCTACATTTACATTCACAGGCTACTCCTTCGATTCCTCCATTGACAATAATGCTTTGAATCAAATGGGTTTTGTGCAGCTTGGTGCTTTGATAACTATAGATTTCCACTGAAATGAAATGAAATGAAATGAAATGACCTCATCCGATTCAACCAACTTTCCCACCCCATCCCTATTCTGCGTTTATCCCACTTTGGCTCCACGGTGCCCGTAAGACAAAGTTGGTTTCTCTGAACCCAATTACAGCACTTGGGACAAAAGAGGCTGCTTATGAAAAGCAGAGGTCAGTCTAGTACACTCTTACGTTGCAGAACCTTTGGCATAGAAATGGATAGGGCGATCGCTGGCTTTTGTGAAACACCTGTCATGGAGACAGCAAGTAGGATAAAGCTGTCTCCAGGAAAAGAAAAAAGGAAAGGAAACCTTCATGCCAAAGATATGTGGGAGTGGAGGCAGGAAGGATAGTGCCAGGAAATAAATGAAAGTGTTGCTGGGACCCAAGAATTCACCTGGCAAATCTGCCTCTAGTCCTATCCCCTAGGCAGTGTGAGTTCTTTGGAAAGAGGAGCTTGGAAGAAATTGGAAGAAAATCTACGTTTGTAATCTGCCCCAGCCATGGCTCATAATGGAACTCTCAATTGGATTTTCGGGCTCAATGTTTCTGACTCACTTGCGAGTTGAAGGTTATTTGGCATGCATGAAGAAGAGCTGCTAAGTACATCAGTTCTTAGGCTAGGAAGGAATATTTTGCCATGGCTGAGAATTGGGGCAGGAGCTGTTTGGTCTTCCGGGTCAGGATCAATGCTGCTGGAGAATTACTGCAGTGCTTCTTACACTTACAATACAATACAATTCTGACACTTATTATAATAGTCACATATGACAGAGGGATGTCATCTTCTTACAGTGGCATACTGACTCCAGTGCTTCTGACTTAGGGGTGGCATCTCTTTAGTTTTCTCCTACAACAAAGTGTTGTTTGGCAGAGGATTAATTAGAAAAGTGGCATATAACGAAGGTTAATCTCACATTTTTAGGGCTGCAGTCCCAATTCATCTACTTTTCTGTTCTTCCCACCCTCACTAGTTGCAGTTAAACCTTTTTTTTTTTTTTTTAATTTTAGAAATGTTCCTAAGAGTTTTTCTTACTTTTCTGTTCTTCCCACCCTCACTAGTTGCAGTTAAACCTTTTTTTTTTTTTTTTTTAAAGGTGAGAAATGATCCTAAGAGTTGTACTTTAAGAGATGGGCAAACTCCCATCCACCTGGTGTTGAAATGGCATGGCTTTCCTTTCCAAATCAATCCACTCACTATTCCTAAACAGTCCCTTTATGGATTTCCCCCATCTCCTTTCTTTCCTTTCCCACATAACAGATATCTATCTACAGGTGAAGCAACCACTGGGGGAAAAAAAAGAGAAATTGAATATTTTTCTTCTCCGTCCTCTCTTTTTCTTGAAAGGTGGTTGCAAGTTTTGGAATAAACTTCAATGGCCACATCAGGGCACTGAAAGTCCCTTCAGTTGCTCCTCAAGAATATTCCACAAAGGTGAAAGAGGGGAACGAGAGCCATTACTTCCTGTGTCTGGTGCCCCAGAAGAGGAAGTTTTATTGAAGGAAAAGAAGTAGGATAACTTGGTGCTAGTTGGGTGGGATACTAGTATAGCTGGGAATTAATCCTAAACAAAGTCAAATAATTACCATGATTTGTAATGAAGTATTTCAAATCCCCAAATCTTGTTTCTCCTGGGGATGCTCATTCCACTGGCCTCTTTACTCACATTCACTGGCAAAGTAAGTATCACAGAAATCAATCAGCTACATCAGGCTACCCCACTTTGGCCCTTGATTTCTTTCTAACTAAACTGGCCCCATTCATACAACATGCTTAACTCCACAGCATGCTTAACTCCAATGATAGCTCCTTACCGGCTATTCTAGGAGACTTTTATTCAACCCAAAGCTGCCATTGGGGGATACTAGAATCCCTGTTATCCCATGAACCTTGTGTCAATCTTTGTTACATCACTGGCCTCTTTCCCATTCGCCACATAGGCAGCTGTCAGTGCTGCAGCCAATCAGAGCTTGGAGGTATGTCCAACGGTTGCCAGGATATTACCAGTGAGCTTGGTAATGACAAGCCTGACTTGTTTTTTTCAACCATTCTCTATCACCAACTTTTTTTCATGGAAGACTGACGAGGCAGGGCTATAGAAGTTTTTGATTGGGACATGGTATTTGCATAATATGCTTAGCCCACTCCTTATCCAGTTCAGCGTACAAATCCTGACAACTGAATCATTCAGTCAAAACAGACAATTGTCTCGGGGTTTTTTTGTCCCAGCCCCAGCCAACCCACACACATCCAGCCTCAATGAGAGTTTGATTTTACACACAGCCATTTTGGCAATCTTGCTGTTGATTACAGCAAATCTATTTTGCATATTGTGATGTCAAGTCCCAGGTTTATACCACCTGATGGGCAACATGCCATCTTGTCTGCCAACACACACCTGTATTGAACTTTGTTGTGATTGCCATACAAGATTGGGCACCTGGGTGCTTCAAAACAAAGCAGAATTAAACTTATAATTAGCTACTTTTCTTTAGAGTAGCAGGTTACAACAGCTCCCTCCTTGAAGTCACTTCTCTGCTCCTAGGAAGAGAAAATCCATGCTAGGAAAAAGCAGAGACATCACCCTGCCAACAAAAGTGCGTATAGTCAAGGCTATGGTTTTCCCAGTTGCAATGTATGACTGTGAAAGTTGGACCATAAGGAAGGCTGAGCGCCAAAGAATTGAGGCCTTTGAACTATGGTGCTGGAGAAGACTCCTGCGAGTCCCTTGGACTGCAAGGCGATCAAACCGGTCAGTCCTAGAGGAGATCAACCCTGACTGCTCTTTAGAAGGCCAGATCCTGAAGATGAAACACAAATACTTTGGCCACCTAATGAGAAGGACTCACTGGAGAAGAGCCTAATGCTGGGAACGATTGAGGGCAAAAGAAGAAGGGGACGACAGAGAATAAGGTGGCTGGATGGAGTCACTGAAGCAGGTGTGAGCTTAAATGGACTCCAGAGGATGGTAGAGGACAGGAAGGCCTGGAGGAACGTTGTCCATGGGGTCGCGATGGGTCGGACACAACTTCGCAACTAACAACAACAAGGAAAAGACATTGGAGCCACCCAGAAAATATTTCCAACACAGCTTGCATTTCAATTTAAGTATGATAGTTCTAAAAAAAAAAAATTATGGTCAGAATTGTTAGGGTTAGATATGTATAATATTCTTTACTAATAAAGGAGAATATTTGTAGCTCAGGGTTGACATGAGGGGTCCTTGGTGTTCTCTGCGCTTGCTTGTTTTCTTGCAGATGTTTCATTACCCAAACTAGTTAACTTCATTATGACTAGCACTGAAGATGTTACTTAGTTTGGGTAATGAAATGTCTGCAAGAGATCAAGCAAGCTCAGAGAGCACCAAGGACCCCTAATATTCTTTACAAATACATACAGTAGCAGTTCTTCCCCTTTCAGAGTGATTGTCTCATGTATTACAGTGTTTTCAATCAGTGGTCTTTAAATTCTTTCTTTGTCTATATTCAATATTCATTCATTACACACATCTTTGCGTGTTTTTCTTAATATGCTTTACATCCATTTGAAAGGGTTGATTAACAAATGAGAGGCAAGGCAAGAATAACAGAAGGAAATATGTGAAAACCTGAGACATACTGTGTCAAAAGGATGCCAATTGAATCTGCTAGAGATTCAGCATAAATCCCCAGATACCTGATACCTGATGGAGATACCTGATTGCAGTGGATACCATGTCATAATAACACCTTGGATACATCAGTGTCACATTTCAGAAGCATTAAGTGACACCAACATGACAAGGCTAAGTGCCCTTCTTTGAGTCCCATTTTAATTAGTATATTTAGAAAAATGATCTGAAATCTTCCAACACCTTGACGTTTTACTGGAGCAGTTGGAAAAAGAGGTTTGTGGATTTAAAAAAATATAATTTACAATGCTGAATTTTTTCAATAACAAGGTAATATTAAACTCCCCTTTTATAACACTGTAATCCCTTAATTTGAGGTAGAGTCAGGGCGACTGGATAGAGCTGGGCATTTACTGGCCACATGTCTTGACACCACATGGAGTTTGCAGCAGATATTTTTTCTTTGCGCCCTAAGACAGAAACATCTGCTGCTACCTAGGATTGAAAATCTTTCAAGTGGAAGGCAAGAGTCTTAACCACTAAGCCACTACACCACTCAATATCAAGGTAATATTAAACATCTTAAACATCTCTGAGAGTGATAGGATTGGTCCCAATTTTTTTTTAAAGCCTTTTGAAATTAGCTTGAAGAATAGCTGCTGCTTGGGAAGGCTTGTTTGCCTAGTGAGTTTAACCCTTTATATAAGAACTAAGAAGGGTTATTCTCTCTTCTGGGTCCTGTTGTATTTCTTCTTGCGTTTTCCTCTTCTTTACCCAAATATGTTTTATCCTTTCTCATCCAATTTCTCCATGCAGCAGTCACTTCTCACCTAACTCCATCCTGTTCTTTCTTTCACTTTTTGTGGTTTTTGCTGGGGCGGTTGGGATATACATGTATCTACCAGGGGTGAAATCCAGCAGGTTCTGACAGGTTCTGGAGAACCGGTAGCGGAAATTTTGAGTAGTTCGGAGAACCGGTAGCGGAAATTTTCATTCAGAGCCTAAAACTAGGGAGCAACTATTAAGGCAGAATTGGTGGCAGGTGTGAAATCCAGCAGGTTCTAACATGTTCTGGAGAACCGGTAGCGGAAATTTTGAGTAGATCGGAGAACCGGCAAATACCACCTCTGGCTGGCACCAGAGTGGGGTGGGAATGGATATTTTGCAATATCCGTCCCCCAGGAGTGGGGAGGGAATGGGGATTTTGCAGTAACCTTCCCCTGGAGTGTGGTGGGAATGGAGATTTTGCAGTATCCTTCCCCTGCCATGCCCACCAAGCCACGCCCACCAAGCCACGCCCACAGAACCGGTAGTAAAAAAATTTGGATTTCACCACTGGTATCTACTTCCATATTTTCCTACGAGTGTGGTTTAAGAAAGAGAATATGAATATATACAGATATAGATCAATGTCTTCTGTAAAAGCAGACTCTTATTTTACATTTTGATAGTGATTATTAATGCAAGTAATATAAATTTAAATTTTTACCCTGGATTTGCCTTTTTTGGTCTGTGACTTCTGGAAGGACTTTATATACACATACTGTACATAATGTACACAACATATATTAGGGTGACACATGTTCACATTTATTGGAGAAGAGAGGAGACTCATGGAAACCAGTTACAGATGAAGTTGACAGCCATAGCTCGACTGGACAGTGCACATGATTCCTATCTATGTACATGTGCATGTATGTGCATGACCCACTTCGTCATCAGCTTTACAATTCTGTTTCTCAGATGCCAGTTGATATAAAAGGCCAAAGAATTAGCCTTTTTCACATGTATCACATCTTTTTTCTTGTGTCACCACCTGATTTGGTCTCTGGCAAAGTTGCTTTCTTTCTGACAATAAGAATAGCATTTCTGCAAATTTGCTGTCCTGGGATAAAGCTTTTTACAGAGAACTCAGATCTTCCAGCTCAGGAAAAAAAGAATGGTAGAGACAAGGATGACGTTGTTCAATCTTCTGCAAATTATGTTGAAATTCTGTAGACTGAGATTATTGGATTTGTGATTAGAGTGCCTACCTGAAAGAAAAGAAAAGAAATCAAGGGGCTTATGCAGTGGTGGGTTGCTACCGGTTCGCCCTGGTTCGGGCAAACCGGTAGCGGTGGCGGGAGGCTCCGCCTACTCGCCCGGACTTAATCACGGACGATCTGCGCATGCGCAGAAGCACCACGTGTGAGCAAAGCGAGCGCGCACGCGCGTTCGCAGTTCCGAACTGGTAGCGAAGGTAAGCGAAACCCACTACTGGGCTTATGCTCAAAGTATTTGTTTATCAAATGGTTCTATTGTCATATGTTTGTTTACTAGGATGCATGGATTTATCAGAACAAGAGCCAACAACTGTTATGAAGTAGATCCTTTTTTGTGGTTGTTGTTCTATGTATCGTGACAAACTCTGCAAATTGAAATGTCCTTGCAAAGCATTCATTTCAGTGAGCCAAAAATCTTTTGTTTGCCCAAAACAACTTCCAGCTCCCCTTTCCCCCACTTTAAACAGCAGCATATCAAAAGAACATAAAAAGTGCCCTGCTAGACCAAGCCATACACTCATCTGGCATTCTGTGTCACACAATGGTCAATTGGAGGCATTTGGGAAGTTCACCAGCCTGGGCTGCTGGAGTCTAAATTATTAGATGTGATAATTAAATCTTACACCCCCCCCCCAAAAAAAAACCCTCTCAAAAACACACTTGGTCTTATCACTGAAACAGTAAATGAATTTGATATGAAAAATTTAAGTGAATAGAGCAAAAAGTTAGAAATCCCCAATTTGCCTAAACAGTGGGAAATTGTCTCAACATCTCTATCAAAAGTCTCAGTAGATCTTAGGCTATGGCGTATTCAACAAAACATCATATTTTGTGCCGATTGGATCTCATTGCATTTGTATAGCAAAGGATTAAGTGAATTGTTGTGGTTGGGGAACACAACTGCAATAATGCTTTATTAAAACATGTTTTTGCAATGTCCTAAGGCTGTTATGTTCTAGGAAGAAATAATTACATATATCAATCTGATGTTGAGACAGGTTTAATATTTCCAAATATCGACATGTTTCTGAATCTATTATATGGAATTTGAGGGCTAGACAACAGAACCCTCCACACCCTTTTTATTGCTAAGAAACTAGTCCAACATTAGAAAGGTAAATTTATGGCCCCCACTGACTCAACAAATTGAAGACCTGATATTACTTGCCATACTGTATATAAATAAGCTGCTTACAGATAGAAACTGTGCGCCAATAATTAGAATGAAAACTGATTTTCCTATATTGAAATTCTTGGGTAAAACCACATCTGGAAAGAAGCATGTAAATTTTGCTTATTTGGTTTCTATCTATGATCTAATGTTCATTTTAGAACAATGCATAAATTAAAATGCACTTATTATTTCGTATTTGCGCATTTCTGAATTCTCCAGTGTAATCTCCAGTTTTAAAAAGTATGTATTATGATCATAAACATAAAAATTCAAATGACAATGAACATAATATAGAAATATGCAATATATTATAGAAAGAGACCACCTGCAAAAAAGGACTTGCATATAGCCTGTTGATTTTCGAGATTATCATGCGTGTGTGTGTGTGTGTGTGTGTGTGTGTATACACTTTCAAGTCTGTCCTGATTCTTGGCAATTGAGTTCCTGCAGTTTTCTTGGTAATATTTTGGAAATAGTTCTGCCATTTTCTTCTTCCATAGGCTAAGGGAGGGTGACTTGCCAAAAGTCATCTAGCTGTTTTTATGCCTAAAGCAAGACTAGAATTCACCATCTCCTGGTTTTTCTTGGTACCTTTAAGCACTACACAAACTGCCTCTTACCTACTCATGTCAAATGTAATTTTTAGCTCCCATTAATTGCAAAGGACCTTCATAAAACTCCATTATTTCTCATTGTTATCCTTTCTTAGTATGACTTTTCAAGTAACTTGTCCTAATTACAACAAAAATCCTCAAGGCAAAAAAAAAATCAAATTTTCATTCTTAGTCTTTTGTACATAATTTTTCCTAATTGTGTGTGGCGCAGGTTGATGTTGTGCAAATATCTTCAATATAAACTCCCTTCTTATGAAACAAAACCACTGTATGTTAGACAGGGTTGTGAAGAATTCATATTATTTGTAGAATTTTAAAACAATACATTGACCTGGGGAATAAGAAAAAATATTGTTGTATAACCATAGAGTGAAACAGGTAATTATTGATTTGCATATCCCTAGTAGGAACAGATTGATTTTGTAATACAGATAAAGAAAGTATTTGTTTCATAGAATGAGCTTTCTAGATAAAATTCATCCATTGCTTCCTTTGATCTCCACAGTTCATTTCTTCATTTCAGAAATGAAGTGGTTGTGTGCAGTTGCAGGTTGTTTGTTGGCAACGTCCAGTGAACATTTGTAGACTTGGCCTCTACTTCCTTTTGGTACTTCACACATTGTACATTTGCTTTAATCTCTGAAGTGCAATGGTATGTTCAAAGTGTCTCTCAGATGCCATTAGCTGATATCATCTGCATGAGGATGTGTTATGGAGTGTCTGATTAGTAAAGGACATGACTGTTTTCTTCACCAGTCTTTGGCATGTCAACAGATTGCTGGCATGTCATTCTCTCAAGTGCTGGCAGAAGCCTAAACTTCTGCATCATGCTATGTGATTCAAGACTGAGGTCAGGGACAATTCAAGCAATCTGAAAAGCAATGCAGTTTATCAAGAACTGCTCTGGGCTTGAGGTCTCATCTTGTGTATCATATTGACCTACAAAAGATGGCCTTGATTATACCTTCCTGGCAATGTCAGCATTGCTTCTTGTTTTTAACTCTGCCAGCAATAGAAATCCATAATACAAAGTCCCCTAACTTGGTGTCCTCCAGATATCCTGAACTGATGAAAGAAAGAGATTGGCTATTGTTGACCCAGTGCAGATAATGCTTGAAGACTCACCACTGAGGTCTCATGCTGAAGTTGCCCATTGGAAGAAAGAGACTGGCCATTGTGACCTCATGCTGATACTGTCTGCCTGAAAAAGTGAGACTAGCAGTTGTAATCCTACTCTGATCACCCTTAACTAAGAGAGGAAGATCACTGTGTCCTCCTGCAGACTCTGAAGGAAAAAGAAAAGGCAATCATTGTCTTTGGTAAGTAAGATGGGCCCTAATGTGTCCAACTGCCATCTTTATCTATGAGGAAAATCTTTCTCATACTGCATAGATCTATGAGTTCTAAGTCTCTTAAATAGCCATTACCTGAAATGTATTGAACCTCTTCTCAGGTAGGAAAGCAATAGGAACTAAATGTAGAAACTAGTTCTAGAAGGTCCCTCAACTGTTCCACAGTGGGGGTAGGAACTGAAGCACAGTAGCAATATTTGTTTGGTTTGCCTATCAATTCAGTGGTACAACTTTTCCCTTCATTCTCCTGTTCTGAGAGAGTTGATCATGGCTGTTTCTTGCCAAAATACCCTGGGCAGAGCAGATGGTGTCATGATCCCAGAGCTTCTTGACCTAGGACAGTGTTTCTCAACCTTGGACTTCAATTCCCAGAATTCCCCTGTCAGCATGGAATTGGCCTAGGAGAATGCTCCTCCTTAGGAACAAGATATTGACTGATCGTCTAAAAAAAAAAAAAAGATTTATTTCCTAAATAAAAGATCCTCTTCATTTTTCCCCCTAACATAAAAAGAAATCACATACTGATGCTGCTTTTTCTTGTATATACCTGCACTGATTTTTTAAAAATGCAAATGACGTGACAGATGGCGATTGTAGCTCTTTTCCTCTTCATTTTCTTTGGAAAAGAGTGAAGAAAAGAGCCAAGTTAGCCTTGTATATTTGCATTATTTCTTCTTTCATTCATTCTCTCTTTCAGGAGCATTATTTATCTATAATGAATTGTTGTCTGCAAGGGGGAGAAAGCCCTTGAGATGCATCTTGATGCATCTTACAATAAGATTAATTTATTAGATTAGAAGTAACTTTCATATTTATGTTGACTTTAACCTAAATTAATTTCTAATGTTCACTTTATTGACTTTCTTTGGGAATAGGAACCTAATCTATTTAAGCTATGCAGGAAGAGGCCAGGGTAAAGATGCTACAGAAATAGTAACAAAATGATACTATACTGTTTTTTAGGCTTTACGTGTCTAGAATATTATAGAAATTAGTATGATGTCTGAGCTTCACAAATAACCCAAAATGTGATGCATCTCATTCTGAAATCATAGAATATACTATGTGAAATTTATGGATGCTTGCAGTTGTTTTCTTGGGGAGAGACATCAGGATCAAAGCATCTGGTCTCAATACTGTATGAATTCCATGCCTGGTATTTGTGCTATCTATAAGAAACCTTATAGGAAAGGGTATAATCCAGCGGTGAAATCTACTTACCTTCCCTACTGGTTCGGAAGCCCTCGCTCCATGCACTTTTTCGCCCGTGCTCCACTCATGCACAGGCTTTTTCACCCTCTGTGCATGTGCAGAACGCTCTGCGCATGCGCAGAGGGTAAAAAACAACAAAATGGCTGTGTCCGGGTGGGTGGGCGGAGCCTCATGCTGCCATCGCTACCGGTTCTCCAAATCACCGGCAGGTGGCGCTACTGGTATGCCCGGACCGGGCCAAACCAGGAGCATTTCACCCCTGGTATAATCTATAAAAATCAAATTTGAAATAAACAGAGTCAAGCATGATAACTGAAGGAGGGCAAACATTCAAAGGAATGGAACCGCTGCTATTGTGTTCGTACTTGCTTCATGTATTAAAAATGATTGTCCACATAGGATTTATATCTGACCAGGTCAGGAACATCTGTGAAGTAGATTGAAATGTCTGAATACAGAAGTCAAAATGTTATTACAATGATGTCTTTAGATTGCTTTTGCCAAAAAAAAAAAGTAGTAGTTTGATCAATTAGTCTTTTGGGTAGATATCAGCAAAACACTGGTGACTGTTTTCTTGCTATTGAATGAGTGACATAGATCAGCAAGTGACATAGATCACAGATCAGAATTTTAGTGGACCCCACTTTCTAAACCTCAATTGGACTTTAGGCAGCGGTGGGATTCAATTTTTTTTTACTACCGGTTCTGTGGGCATGGCTTGGTGGGCGTGGCAGGGGAAGGATACTGTAAAATCTCCATTCCCACCCCACTCGAGGGGAAGGTTACTGCAAAATCCCCATTTCCTCCCGATCAGCTGGGACTCGGGAGGCAGAGAATAGATGGGGGCGGGGCCAGTCAGAGGTGGTATTTACCGGTTCTCCGAACTACTCAAAATTTCCGCTACCGGTTCTCCAGAACTGGTCAGAACCTGCTGAATCCCACCTCTGACTTTAGGGACTTCAAGGTACGCACACACGCCCATTGCTTCCATTCCCCATTCCTCAGCAATTGCCTTCAAACCTGAAACACTGAGATGAAAAAACAAAAAAATGGTGCCTTACCCAAGAAGTGAAATAAATTGCTTTTACCTCATCCACAATATTAAGTAACATTATGTCTATATTACTTAACATTTTTGTTGCATGCAAAACAAAAAGCCAAATATCAGCAAGTCCTATGAGGAAAAACTGAATAGGCATTAAATCACTTTTGTCTCTGAAAGACTCCAAAATGCAGGAAACCGGAAGTGAGATAGCTAGGAATTTCTGCAAATTGGAAAATAATTTCTCACTTATTGGGAAATAATTTCTCACAAATCCAAGGAACCATAGTTTTTTTTTAAACTACTTTTACCTCACAACTGAACCAGAGATAAATTGACTCAGTTCTCAAATATAGACAAGGTCATGGATTCACAGTGGCCTAGAACTGTTTTTGAATTGGTGCAAAACTAACCTGTAGGATTTCCCTAAGAGCACTTTTTTTACAACCACATTTGCTTTCTAGGAAAGAAAGTAATCTAAAGAATGGCACACGTGCTGCACTGCAGTGCTTCAAGCATGTTTTGCTACCTTTACGTCACGTGATTTCAGTTTAAAGTCTTATTAATCTTCTGTACCTTAGGAATGGAGGCTTCGTGTTAGACTTGCAATTACATCAGCTTTCAAAAGCAAGTTGAATGATTCCTTCCAAATTCTAACTGACAGATGTGAATGCTTGCAATGATTGATGTTCTTGCTCAATTTTTCTCGTTTTGTTATTAAGCTGATAATTAAGAATGTAATATTCCATAAGAACTCTGGAACCCTCGTATCCACACAAACTGTGTGAGTAGACAGTTCACAAAATGGTAGCATGCAGAGATGGGAATCCCTTTCTTTGGTTGTCCTTCTAAAGTATTTCTTCCTTTCTTGCTGAATCAATTTCCAGTCATTTCTTTGATCAGGGAGCACACAGCGATCCAGACAGGCCGCTACTTGTCTGCAATTTGCAACTGCAGATTTACGTTTAAGAAAAAGATATTAAAGGTTTTTAAGTGCTCCCTTCCGTTCCTCCCTGCCTCCCTCCACAGCTCCTCTGGTATCTGTTTTCCACACATGCAGCTTATGTGTCTGGTCCCATTTAGTGCCGTGCAGAAAGTAACACAGAACTGTACAAAGAAGCTCAATATTTCCTCACTTTGGGTTATTAGAATAGAAGAAGGAATAGAGGAGGCAATAGGAGAGCTCCTGTGTGGATTTGGTAGATGGGTTACAATACTGATATTTCTCACAGATGGAAGATATCTTTTTCAGTAGCATTCAGCAAGTACTAAAGTCCTAGAAGGAGAAGGAAAGATCATTAGATTAGCCTAAATGCATGATTACTCCAGATTTCTCCAGACTAAGCAGTTCTTTTCAGTTACTGTGGATTGCTAAGTTTGAGTTCTCTTATCATCCCCCCATGCTCATCAAAATCAGATTTCATCTAGGATTTCAGGGAAGGGTAGTAAGGAAAGAGACCATAGTCCGGAACTAGCAACTGCTGTAATCTGATGCCAGCCTTTACCATCAGAAAAATAGTAAATAGCTAATATATTTCATCTATTTCAGAAGTCCACAATTTTCATGGGCTGGTTGATATTTTGACAATATGCTGGTGGCAGTCCTACAAGAGATGAGAGGGACTTCACCCATCTGTGAAATGCATGCCATACCACCAGTTAGGAAACTGTTTACAGGTAGTCCTCAACTTAAAGAGCACAACTGAGCCCAGCATTTATGTTTCTAAATGAGACAGTTGTTAAGTGAGGTTTGCTCCGTTTTATGACCTTTTTTTGCCACAATTGTTAAGTGAATCACTGCAGTTGTTAAGTTAGTAACATGGCTGCAAAGTGAATCTGGTTTCCCCATCTACTGCTTGTCAGAAGGTTGCAAAAGGTAATCACTTGACCCCAGGACACTGCAACTGTGATGAATATGAGCCAGTTGCCAAGCATCTGAATTTTGATCATGTGACCATGGGGTCATGTGATAAATGGTCATAAGTCACTTTTTTCAGTGCCATTGTAACTTCAAACAGTCACTAAATGAACTGTTGTAAGTTGAGGACTACATGTACTAGTAACCCTACATAACTTTGTCATTTTCCAAATAAAACTGCTCTGTAGAGTCATTTATTCATATTGTAAATGTTTTAAAAAACCCACTTGAAATAGAATTTGACCCCAGTAACTCCTGTAAGAAATAGACAACTGCATCCAAATTAGGGGAGGTAGGGAGTGATCAGATACTGAATGATTCCTTCTTTTTAACACCTTACACACATTAATTCACCTTACACACTTTAATTACATCTGTGAATTTAATTTACATCTGTGAATTATCTTTAAACACCACATTACGATTTCTACTATGTTACAGAGCCCCAGACTATGACATTGAACATGCGAATAAGTTAACTTCACTCCTAACATGGGCAGCCTCCGGCCCATACCCTCTCATCCTTCTTGGTGACCTAAATCTACCTCTTATCAAATGGTCCCTCAACGAATGTACAACAGAACCTATACATTCAACCCTGTACAATGCTGTAACTAATCTGGGACTGGATCAACTAGTATCCAACAACACCAGACACAAAAACTGCCTTGATCTCATCTTCTGTAACAGTTCAAACTTAATTTATGGATTACAAATAAAAAAACCCTTTTCCAACAGTGATCACAGCATGACTGACTTCAATCTCAATACACACCCTTACAAAAATCATAATGACATGATCCCCAGTTATAACTTTAAAAAAGCAACTATGATCTCATAAACACTGACCTCTCATCTCTTGATTGGCAAACCCT
>QLTV01000974.1:5779741-5794187 GCA_003457575.1 Thermophis baileyi | reverse complement strand
GTATTTTACATGTTCAGTAGTAGTAAATAGATAGGGAAATTGTATCTCGTTGAGGCATTTGAGGCGAGGAGAGGCCAGCCACCCTAACCCTAACCCTTGACGTGAGTGACGTCAAGTTGGCCACGCCCACCCAGTCACATGACCATCCAGTCACATGATCACCCAGCAACCCCCACCCAGTCACATGACCGCAAAGCCACTCCCACCCAGTCACATAACTGCCAAACCACTCCCACCCAGTCACATGACCACGAAGCCATGCCCACCGTCACATGACCATCAAGCCATGCCCACAAAATAAGCCACGCCCACAGAACCGGTAGTAAAAAAATTTAGAACCCACCCCTGGTACTTTGGGCTACTTTGAGTTCATTTTTTTTGTAGGCAACACAGCGTGTTGCCTCAGCATGCTGAGTCACCTATAGATCTTCAGATCAGAACCGAGATCAGATAATGTTCACATTATCATGAGTGTGTTTTAAAAATAACAAAAGGGGGAATGCTTCATTATTGTGTTTGTTTCTCTCTACAACAGCCTTTCTTGAGCTGTGCTCTTCAGATGCATTGGAGTCTGCTCCCAATATGCTCAGAAAATAGTCATTGTGGCTGAGGATTCTGGGACCTGCAAACCTACCACATCTAGAGATGGAGGGCCACCAGCTTCAGAAAAGCTGCCTTACAATGCATTTGCTGATCTTCTCCCTTCTGCACAGTTTACAGCGATATTTCTTCCATTCACCCTGGATTGGACGTTTATACATTAGTAAATAACCAGCACTCCCTCTTATTCCTTAAAATATCAGTCCCTTAGGAAAGAGGAGAACTTCCTCATTTATGCAGGAAACGATGGCCTCAGCTTCAAACCAGCAGCTAAGTAAATGAGTGCAGATTTACTGACTATCAAAGCCCTACTGACCAGGGCAACAATATTGCTTCAGTAATAGGCTGGTAAAGGCAATCTTGCTTTC
Organism: Thermophis baileyi; assembly: GCA_003457575.1. NCBI lineage: Eukaryota > Metazoa > Chordata > Lepidosauria > Squamata > Dipsadidae > Thermophis > Thermophis baileyi. The sequence goes on along the minus strand of QLTV01000974.1, from coordinate 5,793,219 downwards.
AGACTCTGCAAACAAACTAATAAGAAACATTTTTAGCTGTGCAGCCAAAACGCTTTTGATCTCTTTCTTTCTGTGGATGCCAACATCAACATTACTGATTTGCGCTATATTGATTGCACTTTCTGTGGGTAAATAATGTTGAAGTTATTCCATTGCTTTTCCCCTTCCTTTTCCAGAACTTTCTGAAATAAGTCCCTTCATAGAACGGTTCTATTTGTATCACCCATGTAAATGGCTTTATTTATATTCCACGTACGTCTTGTGCATTTCCCATTCACCTAGGAATATTTCCATTGCTTATCTTTAATGTTTTTATAGCAGCAATTATATATTTATCATTCATAGTCTCGTGCAGAGTGAAGAAGGAATGGAGGGATGTCCAGTTCTGATACATTTTTCCACAGGAGAAGTGATGACATCATTTACTAGAACAGACACTGCTATATGTTGAGTAGGGGTATGTGCAGCCTATGATTTGCCCAACTTTTTAAGTAAAATAAATATTTACAATGAATTTATCAGGAGAATCAGAAAATATAAATCCATGTCTTCCCAGCCATAAACTCACATGCATTGCACACCTTTGTGACATTTTTTTTTCTTCAATCATGTTCAGTTCTCAGAGATGCCAAATCCCTGCAGTTTTCTTGATAAGGCAACATATACACTTATGCTATTTCTTGTGGATCAATACAGAGGCCTCCATTTTTATATTCCACACAGGGATCCCATCTCTTTGCCTGTGAAGCTGTAGACCCTTCTTGAAGTCTGTCTCTGGGTAGTTGATTTTTTTTTTTAAACAAAGACTCCCTTGAATCAAAATTAACTCCAGGTGACTTCATGAACAAGTCCATGTTGTTTACTTTAATACAATATGGAAGTAGGATACTATGGCCCTTCTTTTTTCAACTTCCTATTCCAGCTCACAACTCTTGGAATGTTCTATTGGGTAAGATTTGATGAGCATATATTCATTCTAAAACTAAATACAAGCACAGGTTTCAGAATTAGGTGGAGCTTAAATCTCAACCTCACTAAGATGAAGATTTGTACTGTTTCGAAATATGAGAAGCCAATGCCCATGAGAATTAGGGAAATATGTCAATCATAGTGAATATAAGTAACTCATGTGGTTGACCATCATGCCTTTTTCATGGATATATTTGTCACCTCACTTTATTCCACTATATCCTCTTGGACCATTAAATGACAATAAGCACTACCAAGAAATATATATATACTTTTTCCAGTTCTTTCAAGTCAGTGGGATATTTAATTTGGATCCGATGAAAATAGCATTTGTGGTATGAAGATGGAATTAGATACCATTCTCTCCTGAAACAACGTTCTCTGTTTTATTCTGCCCTTTGTGCTTTTCTGATGGCACTGCCCTATTATATAGCTCTGCAATACCACAACTGCAATGTGTGTATGTGGGGGGGGGGGTGTTCTCTTTCCAGAAAACTGCTCAACTAAGGAATCACAAACACAAGTAGAACAAGAAAAAGGAAGAGAGATGGACAGAATTTGGGTTCTGGGAAATAAAAGAAAACCCCTCTTTTGACCATCCTGATTAGTAAGGATTTACAAGGCAGTTTCTACATGGGTTTCCTTTTCTTTTGGAGATGGATAAATGGTAATCAAATGAAGGGTACTAAGGAATGGCAGTTATATGCTAAGGGTTGGCACTTGGGATAAAAGTCCCTTTTCCATAAAAGCTAGTTAGCCATGATGATTTCTTTCTCCTGTAATAGGGAAATATTATTTTGGTTAGGCTTGACTGAGTCTTGGTTGAAAAAAGTTGTCAGTTGAAAGAGATAGATAGATAGATAGATAGATAGATAGATAGATAGATAGATAGATAGATAGATAGATAGATAGATAGATAGATAGATAGACAGACAGACAGATAGATAGACAGATAGACAGACAGACAGACAGACAGACAGACAGACAGACAGACAGACAGACAGACAGACAGACAGACAGACAGACAGACAGACAGACAGACAGACAGACAGACAACCTTATTGTCATTTTTTATTGTGGGCACACATATATATATCACTGCCCATCTGGAATACATATTGGAAAGAAGAAGCTTGAGAGTTCACAAGGTTGATACTATATGGAACAAAACTGTGACTGAATCTGGATGTTTTGCTTCGTTTCCATTATGGATTCCATTCAGAGTATTCCTCCTCATGCATCCCCTTTTGGGTTTGATAAACCTGTTGCCTGGAAGTGTGTCAGGCCCATTTAGGACCCACTGCACTTTGAAATAGGCTTTGTTTCTGTCAGTGGTATTGGCACACCACTCATATTAAGCAGCATTCTCAGTATCTGATTGGCTCAATAAGGAACATAATAACTGGGCTTTAGATATATTTATTTATTTATTTTATTTGTCAAGCGTATATATGATTACAGACAAAGTTTAAACAAAGTATAAACAAAGTGTAAGCATGGTTATGAGTACATGATATTTTACGAATACATGGGTACATTAGGACAGGGACGGTAGGCACGATGGTGCGCTTATGCACTCCTCTTACAGATCTCTTAGGAATGGTATGAGGCCAACAGAAGACAGTCTAAGGTTAAAGTTTTGGGGGTTTGGGGAAGAAACTACAGAGTCAGGTAATGTATTCCAGGCATTGACCACTCTGTTGCTGAAGTCGAATTTTTTGCAATCAAGTTTGGAGCGGTTTACATTAAGTTTGTATCTACTGTGAGCTCGTGTATTGTTGCGGTTGAAGCTGAAGTAGTCATTGACAGGTAGGGCATTGTAGCAGATAATTTTATGTGCTACACTTAGGTCAGACCGAAGGTGACGTAGTACTAAATTGTCTAAGCCCAAAATTCTCTCCTGGAATTCTAAGACAGTGTAACCAGATCCTCACATCTGAAAGTTAACCAGGTTGAGGAAAGCATCCTAAAGTTTGCATATTTTGATTTCTAACATCCATTGAAAGTAAAGGGAAAATGAGAGCACAATGTAGGCTGTGAAAGGCAGTAGTTTGATTTTTAAAGGCAGTTTAGCTCAGCCCTTCAGGTCCATTGACAGCCCGGGGAATTATTGTAATCGTTTTATTGTGATTTTTTTTAAAAAGAGTCTGGTAAAGTATTCCAGGCATTGACCACTCTGTTGCTGAAGTCAAATTTTTTACAATCTAGTTTGGATCGGTTTACGTTAAGTTTGTATCTATTGTGTGCTCGTGTGTTGTTGCGGTTGAAACTGAAGTAGTCATTGACAGGTAGGACGTTGTAGCAGATAATTTTGTGTGCTACACTTAGGTCAGATCGAAGGCGGCGTAGTTCTAAATTTTCTAGGCCCAGAATTTCAAGTCTGGTGGCATAAGGTATTCTGTTGCGAACAGAGGAGCGTAGTACTCTTCTCGTGAAATATCTCTGGACATTCTCAATTGTATTAATGTCTGATATGTAGTGTGGGTTCCAGACAGATGAGCTGTATTCGAGAATTGGTCTAGCAAATGTTTTATATGCTCTGGTTAAAAGTACGATATTACCAGATATATTAATTATATTGTTTTATATATATTATATATATATAAATTATATATTGTTTGAATATTTCATGTCCATTATTGTAGATGAAGCAGAAGTTGGAAATAGATACCTAGCATCAGGCTTAATATTTGAAGCCAGGACTTTCTCACTGACAACTCTAAGCTTTGCTAGATCTAAGAGAGATGTGAAAGCAGAAATGCCAGAATAGCAAAAACAGTTGCAAAACCCATAAAATGGCTGCAGTGGCTACTTCTCCTATGAAAGGAAAACTTGAAAAATATTTAGTTCAGCTTTAATGTTTAAATCTTCATTCTGTTCTACCTAAGCTGTTAGTTGGGTTCAGATTTTTCAACAGTTGTGAGGCAGATAACTGGTTCTGCCTCAGTTTTGCATCAGTAAAATGGAATCAATCACTTTCCATGGCAGTGAACAGAAATATATGAAGTTCGAAAGCAGCCTGTGCTATGGAATACTTTAAGATTTTTCTCCTCAAATATTAGCTGCTCACAATTATGGCTAATAAGCCTATATAGTCTCATACTTGGAATAGAGAGCCTTTGATGTATGTTCCATAAATTGCTCTCTTTGAACTGAGAATTCTCTCATTTCATAAAGGAGGCCTGACATAAGCAGGTTTCAGAGAGTTTTGTAGGCAGCAAAACCTAAAAACAAGTTTCCGTTCCTGTGTCGTGGCCCTTTTCCCCCTTTGACAAAATCTGAGGGTTTTCGTTGTGCCTCTGACATACTTTTGCAAACTTAGGGTATAGAGTTTCTAAAGACCTGAAGCACCGACACCTTTCTTCAAATCACTTAATTGCTTTCATCCAAAGAACATTTTAATTCAAGGCAAGTGTTCAGTAAAAACGTTATGGAAAGAGACACAATGCCCCTTAGGGTTTGTGGTGTGTTACCTTTCCCCCTCCCCCCCCCCACCTTGTCTCAGATAGGTAGAAACAAAGCCTTGTTTTTTTTTTTAAAAAAAAGATACAGGAGACTTCTAAGCGTGATGAAGAAAGCGGTTTCACAGGACTGCTAGTTGTTGTGCAGGAGATAAAGTGCCAGCAGCTCAAGTTGACAACTAATCTCTGATCTACACTCAATCTTTCAGGAAGGTGCTTTTATCCTGTCTTTCCTCAGATTTCTTCTCCCTCCCTCTTTTGCCTCAGCTCCAAATGAATTGCACACTGTGGTGACGATGTATTTGATCATGATTTATAGAGCTCTGCCTGATTCATTAAGAATTCAGGCCCTTGGGACACGGATGTTGTGGACAGGAAAGAACATAAGTCCTTAAAAGCCTGTAGATACTCAAAGGCTTCCTGTGGCCAACTTGAATTAAAGCAGAAGCTGACTGAATATTGGAGAAGACGTGGAGAGAACAGCTTCAGCAAAACATTCATGGGACATAAACATAACATCAGGATCAGATGTTATGTTCAAAATGAGAAGAGGGGCAGCTATTTATCAGTGTCACAACCTAAATAGGTAGTTTTTGTTGCTGTCATTATTCATGATAATACTGGCCTTCCCAATAGGCAGAGTTAAGGAGTTTAGTCAGGTAGCAGAAACTAGGACATATGTTGAGATTGGAAATGGCAAGCAGGGCTAACCACATTCCTAACCTCTTAGTATATTAATATACCCGTGTTTCCCCGAAAATAAGACCCTGTTTTATATTTTTTTTGAACCCTGAAATAAGCGCTTGGCCTTATTGCCATGCACTCAAAAGCCCGATTGGGCTTATTATCAGGGGATGTCTTATTTTGGGGGAAACAGGGTACTAATATGACATCAGGTACATTAATATATATTTGTATGTTCTATGGTTCTGCTGCCTCTCCAGTTAGCTTCTGTGTATGGAATTTTTAAGATAAATAAATTTAGAAAAATACAGACTAGTCATCATCTTGTCCTTTGCCTTCCTTAACCTGGGGAAAAATAGGGATGTGTTTGCCTCCTGCCCAGTCCCTAAAACACAGTCATCCAATGAAATGGATGGACAGCAGACCTAGGACAGAGAAAAGTATGTGTTTATCCAATATAGAGCAAGATAGTGGTTTCTGTATTGGACTATGACTGGTGGGTTCACATTTGTCCATTTTTTTGCCAGTTTATTCTACTTCATAGAAGGATTGTGAGGCTAAAATTGTGGACTGACAGGAACATGTATGTCACCTGTATTTCTGGAGAAAAGGCAAGAATATACTGTCAAGGTAACAACAACAATGAAAGTAATTCTCTGTCACTAGAGGGTAGGGCAGGGGTGGGTTCCTCCCGGTTCGGACCGGTTCTCCCGAACCAGTAGCGGCCCGCTGGTGGGGGCCGCCATCTTTTTTTTTTGAATTTTTTTTGAATTTTTTTTTCTTCTGAGCATGCGTAGAAGCCGACTTCCGGCACTGTGCATGAGGTCACCATCTTTTTTTCAGCTTTGTTGGGTTTTTTTTTTTTTGTTACTGTGCATTCACGCGCGTGCAAAGCACGCGCGCACCCACGGGGCACGCCCACGTGGCGCGGGAGGAAGCGAACCGGCAGCAAGGTAAGTTGGAACCCACCCCTGAGGTAGGGTGACCATTATCCTGGGTGCCTTAATAGTTGTGCTGTGCTCTACTTTAGTCTACAGAATCGTCTTTGAAGGCTTCTCCTATTTGAGGTGGATATTGGATCTATCCAAATTAAAGATAGAGCATCATGAGGAAAAAAAACACAAAGAAAAGTTCTGCTTTTTAAAAAAAAATTGACTGATTTGTATTAGAGCCAGGATAAAGGAAAACTGAGCTTCCCTTCTTCTCGTTTGTGCACTCACTCTATCCCACTTCGTCCATTTTCATGTGCTGTAGGAGGAAAATAAAGGCAGGGACAACAGACCCATTTTGAACCTATTTCAGATTCCCATTTCTCTGTAAAGACCAACTGAAGGAGATAACCATCTGGGTTTGAAGAACATGATAAATATACCATGGTTTCATGCTGTAGTTTTAGGGTTAGGGTTAACCCTCCAGCCATAATTGAGATCTTTGTTCCACACTTCCAATTTTCAACCTAGATCAGTAATGGCGAACCTTTTTTTTGCTTGGGTGCCAAAAGGGTGCGCGTGCATGTGATAGTGTGCGTGTGCTATGCCCACACCCATAATGCAATGCCCTCCCCACATGCATGCGCGCACAACCCCCCCCATGCTGCCCCCCCCCGCGCATGCGTGCAGGACTCACTGAAGCCTCCGGAGCCTGTGGAGGCTTTCCTGAAGCCTGGGGAGGGTGAGAAATGTCCCAACGGCCCAACCGGAAGTTCATTTCCGAACTTCCAGAAGTTCGTTTCCAAACTTCCGGTTGGGCCGTTGGGCCATTTTTCACCATCCACAGGCTCCGGAGGCTTTCCTGAAGCCTGGGGAAGGCGAAAACGACCTCCCCCCCATGCTCCGGAAGGCCAAAAATCAGCTGGCCAGCGCGCACATGTGCACTGGAGCTGACATAGGGCAACGCCTCACGTGCCCTCAGATATGGCTCCACGTGCCACCTGTGGCACGCGTGCCATAGGTTCACCATCATGGACCTAGATCTTCTGTAAATTTGATGATCAAGCTGGTTAACCAAATGAGTTGTGGACTTCAGGCAAGGTCAGCCAGCTGACTTCATACCTAAGGTAGGAATAGAACTTCTGGCCTCCCAGTAGTGCCTTAACCACTACTGTATGCCAAACTGGCTCTCATTCTGAAGTTACAAGAGTGAAAATAATGGTTGTATGGATGTGCCCCAAACATTAAAAGGGGGGGGGAATGCCACATCAATACTTCTTGCAGGTTTTGAAACATGTAGGGTGCTATTGGCTTATCAATTGTCATTTTTTAAAGCTAGATGAATTTTCTGCTTTAAGACATTCCCTACCACCCACATTTATATATGTATATAGGAGTTCTTGGGTGGGGAGGGGACTTCTTTCAGAACAACTTAATGACAATTCAACTTAATAACTTCCTGCTTTAAAAAAAAAATCAGTGATGGATTTAGCATTGGCAATAACATGGCAGAAGTCATTTCCTTGGGGAACTGTCAAAATGAAAACACAGAGTTCAAATATTTAAGCGCTTTGAATCAGAGACTTATCTTATATCGCATATTGACAGCTTAGTAAGATATATTAGGCTGTATCTGCTGACTAGAAACAGAATTTGTCAAATGAGGTATTTTAAGAAGGGTTAGGACATTTCAAAGAAGAAATAAAAAGTACACATACTGTGTGAGGAAATAGAATAATGTTGTAATTGGTAATGAGAATGAAGAAAGGTATGAAACATATTACTGCAGCCACTCTTCATCTTAATAAAAATGATGTTAACAGCTTAGACATATGCATGGTTAATTTCTCCTAACCCTGTCAACACCCTGATTCCTAAAGCAAACTCTCTCTCTCTTTTTTTTTTTTTTTAGTTTTGGCAAGGATTTTATTTAAATGTTTTCATTTTTTTCATGTACCTTCTTAGTTTTCTTTTGTATAATCAATCGGGCTAAACTAGTTTGCTTCTGTCAGTTTGGATGATGCAGAAATATAGACCCCAGGATCAGGGGTGGGTTGTGGATCCTTTTGCTGCCGGTTCGTTCAGGGTTACACCATGCTTAACTGTTTGCAAACATAGCCCATACTCTACAACTAGCAGACTTTGGTGGTCTGTGTATTGGGCTAATTAAATACATTTGTGTTTGATCAGATTCTTCCAAGCAGAAGAGAGCTCTGTGGGGCACCAAAACACTTTCTCGCTCTGTGTGTGCCCCTGCAGCAATCAAGAAATAGCTTCTGCACATGCGCAGAAGCAAAACTTAGCTTCTGCGCATGCACAGAAGCAAAAATTAGCTTCTGCGCATGCACAGAAGCAAAAATTAGCTTCTGCGCATGCACAGAAGCAAAATCCTAGATGGCGGCGCCCACGGAGACACCGACAGAACCAGCTCTGTGGCGTCATCGCTGAGTTACTAATGGTTCTAAAGAACCGGATAGAACTGGTAAGAACCCACCTCTGCCCAGGATGCCTAAAAATGTTGTGTGTAAAAATACATTCAATCAGCAAAAGACCTGTAATGGGGGGCCCAGAGCTAAGGCAACCTGAAGATTCATAAACTGTAAATTAGGCTGGTTCTTAATAGACACACCAAACATAATAAATAATCACATGGATACCATCCCACAAAAATTACAATCTAGGAGAATTATACAGAGCATCTTCTCTGACCTGGGATACTCCATTTTCTCTATCTAGCTATGGTCCAAGAAAAAAATGTCTTGTGGAAAATAAATTGTATGGCAATGCAGTGCCATTTATCTCAGTTCCTGATTTTTTAAAAAATATATTTATCTGCTAGCAGTCTTGAGCATCCTTAGAGAACAGGAAAAAATGGCTATAACTGGGACAAACAAATGAATCACTAAGATAAAATAGGGGACATAAAATGATTCGCCTCCTCCAATGAGCTTCAGTAAATCTAAAAGCAGGAGAATACATGAGAGGCTTTGTAAAGACCTGAGTTCAGTGTTGCTTTGCATGAATATCCCAAAATCCTTCAGTATTCTATTTCATCCAGTGCCATTCAGCAGGAAGATAGAGCCCATCAAACTCTTGGCAATTGTACTTGGGTGCAGAGTTTGAAACTCTACCACGTGCTTTGATTTCACACTCATTCCTCCTGAAAGGCTAACAAACTATATTGTAGATTAAACACTGCAATGCTCTAATACAATTTGCTCCATTTGGTGCCCTTCCATCATCCCCAGCCTGTGAGTTAAAGTCTGACACATCTCAAGAGTGATGCAGGGAAAAGGCACTTCTAAGAAACTGAGGAGAGAGCACTCTGCTAATCATAATGTCAAGATGAATTGTTGAGCCTTGAGGCCATGAATTTCATCTTGGCTTGGAAAGATCAGGTTTGAAGTATGATACATCTAACGTTGCAGCCAAATTAAGCTTTTAGTTATCTTGGCCCCTACTTCCTCTTGGTATCAGGACTTCATATCCTAGATACTATAAAGTTGCACCGGGGGGGGGATATCTTTCCACCCAGATGTTTCAGGATTCAGGACCGCAATTGTTGAGGAGAGGTATTTTAGCTGTTACACTGCCTGTTTTCTTTTTCTTGTTGCTCTTATAGAATATGTATTTTGTTAGAATTTTTCAGTAGGCATTAACTAGCCCATGCCAAGTTGTTTGATATCAGTATGACACATCGATGGATTTCTATCAAGTCCTCCAGCTAATGTTAGAGCCCTTTCTGACCCAAGATTGGATCCAGTCATGCTTCAACCCATATGACATCAATAAGACAGCATATTGTTCAGTGATTTAATTTACTGTTGTATTTTCACACTGTAAGAAGACATGCGGTGGAATTTTCTGCCTGAGGTTTCAAAATAATTTGGTTTATATTGAGAGTGGTAGCATATTGTGACTTGGTGGGTCGGCACGAATGAGAGTATTTGCTCTTTGGCCTCAGGCAAAGCATATGACCTTGTGCCAACTTGGGTAGCTTTTTAAAAAAAAAACTGATAGTGTGTATGAGTATGAGATATAAACATCAGTTGATTTTTACTCTCATAAGGGGCCCAAATCAGAGGGGAAAAGAACTATAAGTTCCGGGTAAAGATTTGGTTTTTCAGAAGTTACTTTGCAGGCAGACCTTTCAGATACTTCGATGTTTTCAAAACTGCTGTGCTTCTTTTACCTTTCAGGAATGTTGCTCAAGGGAACATAAGCTGTGAATCCATATTAAAGGCAATTTTCCTTTACTGGGTCCCTTCACAATTTGCCTTGACATCTGCATGGCATCTGATTACACCATAACTCAGCTAGAGAGTACCATGGTCAAGTAGGGAGCTAAACATTAGGCCCTGGTGAAGTGGCTTAGTTTGTCCTTGTTTGAGGCAAAGAGATAACACTATTGGCTCAAGAAGACATTTTCTGTGGCCTCACAGTCTCAATTTCTCTAACAAGTTTCTTCTTACGACCACAATTGAGCCCACAATTTATGTTGCTAAGCGGGACAGTTGTTAAATGACTTTTGGCCCATTTTACAAGCTTTCTTATCACAGTTATTAAGTGAATCGTTGTAGTTGTTAAATTAATAACACAGGTTGTTAAATCAATCCAGCTTCCCCATTGACTTTGCTCGTCAGAAGGTCGCACGATCCCTGGACATTGCAACCATCATAAGTATGAACCAGTTGCCAAGTGTCTGAATTTTGATCATGTGACTATGAGGATGCTGCAACGGCCTTAAATATGAAAAACGGTCACAAGTCACTTTTTTCAGTGCCGTTGTAACTTTGAATGGTCACTAAATGAATGGTTGTATGTCAAGGACTACCTGCCATTATCTTTTATCTCTTAAAGGTTTCAGTGGAATTATTGATATGGATGTAATTTTCTGCATTTCAATTTTGTGGTCTATGGTTATTTGGAATTTTATTTGGAATCTGAATTTGATCTATGACCAAAATCAAGTTTTGTTATTGTTGTTTCCTTGCTCTCTGGAGAGCATGTAGCTGTATAACAGGCGTCCCCAAACCCTGGGCTGTAACCCGTTCGGAAAAGGGCCACGGAAGTGGCAGGCAAGCATGTGCGCAGCTCCAGTTCTGTGAGCAGTGGGCACATGCACCTGCCACTCACACAAATGAAGCTGCACGCACACACTCACCTGCTGCTCGTGTGGAACCATCCCCTCTCCTTCCCCGCCTGCTGGTCCATAAAGCCAGAAGGTTTGGGGACCACTGCTGTATGAGACAACTTCACTTGAACTTTCATCAAAGCAATGCCCACCTTGAAAATCTAGGTAGTCCTAGTACTTCACTTGTTTATTTACGTCATTTTCCTACCACTGGAATCTGAATGAATTCTAGGTCGCTTACAGAGTTTGCAAAGTAACTACAGTACAACATCAATAATAAAACCAAATATGAGAATCCAGGGGTGGGTTCTAACTTACCTCGCTGCCGGTTTGCTTCCTCCCGCGCCTCGTGGCTGCACCTCATGGGTGCGCGCGCGCTTGCGCAGTGCTGAAAAATCTGAAAAAATTCCAACCCCCCCCCAAAAAAAAAAAACAAGATGGCGATGCATGCGCAGTGCCGGAAACTCGGCTTCTGCGCATGCACAGAAGGAAAAAAAACCAGAAAATTAAAAAAATAAAATAAAAAAAATTCAAAAAAAAAGATGGCGGCGCCCACGGACCAGCACCGACAAAACCGGTTCCGTAACGTCACCGTGATGTCACCAGCGGGTCGCTACCGGTTCAGGCAAACTGGTCCGAACCGGGAGGAACCCACCTCTGTGAGAATCTATCATTTAGTTCTCCAAATTGAATACTAACATAATAGCTAACAATTAATTTGGCAGTTGGTATGGCACTTTTAGTTATAATTAAACAAGTTCCTTCAGAGGTTGTGGGGGCTCCATCATTGGAGGCTTTTAAGAAGAGATTGTACAACCACTTGTCTGGAATGGTACAGTATAGGGGCTCCTGCTTGAGCAGGGGGTTGGACTAGAAGACATTCAAGGTCCTTTCCAACTCTGATATTCTGTTATTTGGTATTATTCATCTTATAGGAGTCTTGTGTCCTTCATCCTTTATTTCAGTGAAAAAAGAAAGTGAGGTTTTGCTAAATGAATGCACTTTAAGCTAATGAATTAACTATGCTTTTTCGGGGGGGGGGAATCTACAACAAGGTGGCAGAACTAGTATCTTCCACATATTATCAAGCTACAGTTCCTATTTCCAAACAGTTCCCAAACTATTAGACATGCTGATCATGGGTGATAGAAGTTAAATAGACATTGGTTGCTGTACGTCTTCTGTTTTTTGTGTGTTTATGTTTGCATAGGGGTTTTTTTTTTTCCATTTTTGATATTGTTAGTCATGCAGAGTCACGTATTTGAGATGGACAGTCATCTAAAATTACTATTGAATAAAGTTTAACAATACTTGAAGGGTACAGATTCCCTATATTTGAATAGCTATATCCATTCAACAACAGCACTATTGTAGAAATTAAGAAAACAGGGTAAGCACATCATGTGAACACAATCAACATGTAACTTGAGAGAGGGGGGAGGGAGAGAGGGAGAGAGAGGAGAGATCTTTGAAAGGCTACTGCCAGTTTACCTATCATATTAGGACATATCTGCCCCAGATCTTGAAGCTATTCCTGTTTCATTTTCCCACTGGCTGGACTCTAAACTGGGGAATTATGTTGTTGTTCACTCCCAACAAACAGGTTTGAGGGTCATCCACTGGACAATCCCTTGTTCGATAGCTGTGCTTTCCTATGAGTGGAAAGCACTAGACATATCTGCTTGTATAATGTAATATTTATTATTAGATTTGTGCATGTGCGCGTGCGTGTGCGTGTGCATGTGCGTGTGTGTGTGTGTGTGTGTGTGTGCAAAATTCCCTTCTCACCTCTATTCATCATTCGAGACAACGATGAATCTGCATACAGACGGGAGGTTGAACAACTAGCCTCGTGGTGCGACTGGAACAATCTGGAACTGAACACACTCAAAACCGTAGAAATGGTGGTAGACTTTAGAAGAAACCCTCCCATACTACCACCTCTTACAATACTAGACAACACAGTATCAACAGTAGAGACCTTCAAATTTCTAGGTTCTATCAGATCTCAAGACCTAAAATGGTCACCTAACATCAAAAACGTCATCAAAAAAGCACAACAAAGAATGTGCTTTGTAAGCCAACTTATGGAACTGAACACACTCAAAACCGTAGAAATGGTGGTAGACTTTAGAAGAAACCCTCCCATACTACCACCTCTTACAATACTAGACAACACAGTATCAACAGTAGAGACCTTCAAATTTCTAGGTTCTATCATATCTCAAGATCTAAAATGGACAACTAACATCAAAAACGTCATCAAAAAAGCACAACAAAGAATGTTCTTTCTGCGCCAAC
>QLTV01000974.1:5735877-5775802 GCA_003457575.1 Thermophis baileyi | reverse complement strand
GCGTATGCGCACAACCCCCCCATGCTGCCCCCCCGCGCATGCGCACAGGCCTCACTGAAGCCTCCGGACTTCCGGTAGGTCCATTGGTCCGTTTTTCCCCGGCCCCAGGCTTCAGGGGATGGCGAAAAATGGCCAAACGGCCCAACCGGAAGTTCGTTTCCGAACTTCCGGTTGGGCCGTTGGGCCATTTTTCGCCATCCACAGGCTCCGGAGGCTTTCCTGAAGCCTGGGGAAGGCAAAAACGAACTCTCCCCCCACCCTCCGGAAGGCCAAAAATCAGCTGGCCAGCGCACACATGCGCACTGGAGCTGACATAGGGCAACGCCTCACGTGCCCTCAGATATGGCTCCGCATGCCACCTGTGGCACGCGTGCCATAGGTTCGCCATCACGGCTCTAGAATATTTGGCAACCTGAACAACTACAACTACATTTTAGTCCACTACATTTATTTCAATGAAAGTGGTGGTCACCTTTATATTTCTTACTTTCTCTTTTATTAAGCAAATTGCTTTTCTATGTATATTTGTGCAATGTGTTCCCTTAAGATATCCTCACAGAATTCATTTCTGGTTTGGTGCCTAAATTAAACTGGATTGAAATGGCAATCTTCCCTAGTGATAAGTTTTTCGAAGGAATGCATCAACAATGTTTAGCGACTATCTCGTTTAGTGTCGGTCTGCAGTTTTGAGAGTGATGAAAAACTTTATGGTCAGTCCTCCCAATTACAACCTTTGCAGGTCTGTAAATCAAAGGAAAGCTGAAGTAAAATTGTAAGAATAGTTTCAGTTAGTGACCTTCTTTACGTAACAATCAAGTTGCCGGTCCCAATTGTGGTTGCTAAATGAAAAGTACCTGTACATCCATCAATTTGATATGTTAGATGTAGCTTGCTAAGCAGTGTGAATACGTCGGATAAAAACATGCAAGTATGGTTAAGTATGCCATTCTAATTAGCCCCTTTCTCTACTCATAGGAAAAGGAGAGCTATAAAAAACTGTAGCATGGTTGGCCCAGCTGGTGAACCTGAGAACTAAATGGGAATTTGGTAGGGATCATCACCACTCTGATTCTCTTGACTATTCTAAATGCAGTGTCAATCCTACACTTGCTTGCAGCTCAGTTGATTTCTTTAAAGTAAAAGGAGAATGTGGAGAAATAATTTTTATGAAGGCTATAGAGGATGAGGATGTAGTACTACAGGGCAAGGCTGGCAAGTGCCAACGCCTGCACTTTTGTCATTATGCACTTGTGTAATTTTGTATTGTGATGCACATGGCATCATTTTGACATCTTTATGGCTTCTACTGGATAGCTACAAGATTAGCCCTTTGCCAAATTGGTCCTAATGAACCTTCTCTTCCATACACTCTCCCCAAGATTTGTTATCAGCCACAAGAAGAATGTATTTACAGTATCAGTGGCCAGTTTGGCTAATAATAGCTTGAGGATATAGCACATCACAACTCCCAGAGTTTAAAACATTTCTTCCTGTGCCTGCTAGCAATGCCTTTCTTTTAACTGATATAACTTTAAGTGATGTCTAGTTTGACTCTAGCAACAACAGTAAACTAAACAATAGCAGCCTTCCAACTTTCTGTTGCACTTCATTTCCAAAATCACTTAAATGCCCGAAGATTGCTAGATTGGCTAACGACCTGAGAAGTTTTAATGTTAGAAAGAAAAGAGAATTCCCCAAATGAAAATATGGGTATTATGCAGTTTTATGTGGAATGTTCCAAGGTGCTCTGAATAATGTAAATAGCTATTGTGAGCTCTGTATCTAAGCAGATAATCCTGTCCTTGAAGAAGGCTGCTGTCAAGACACTGTTTCCTGTAATACCAAAGAATTTGTGGTATCTTAATTGCTGATAATACGTTTGCAATAACCCTCCTGTATCAGCTCTGACCTAGCATCTGCTGTGACAACCTTGGTACAAAGCCTACCTACCTTGGGTCACACTAACAAAAGCTCTTTCAGCTGGAGGCCTCCCAAGACTTATTTCCCTTGGAATGTACCTCAGCCTCTTCTGGGGGTGCAGTATTATATACTGTATTGCTTGTGCAATTGGTGTTTTTTTTAAAGATGTCTGAGGCAGTGATGTTGTCTAGCTGGTTTAGTCCCGGTCTGCCCAACCAGTTGTTAGATTTTGGTTAGAAAAGTAAGCTAGCCCTGTTTCTCTCATCCACCCACTCTTATTGCTCTGCTGTGCAACAACAAGGGAGATCTGAATGCTTGAGTGAGCTCCAAGTCTTTTTATTTATTTTATTTATTTATTTGTTTTGTCAAGCATGTATAAGGTAACAGATATAAGTATAAACATGATTATGAGTACAGGAAATGGATACGAATAAATGGGGGACAGTAGGACAGGGACGGTAGGCACGTTGGTGCGCTTATGCACGCCCCTTACAGACCTCTTAGGAATGGGGTGAGGTCAACAGTAGACAGTCTAAGGTTAAAGTTGTGGGGGTTTGGGGAAGAAACCACTGAGTCAGGTAACGCATTCCAGGCATTGACCACTCTGTTGTTGAAGTCGTATTTTCTGCAATCGAGTTTGGAGCGGTTTACCTTGAGTTGCTCGTGTATTGTTGTGGTTGCAGCTGAAGTAGTCACTGACAGGTAGGACGTTGTAGCAGATAATTTTGTGTACTACGCTTAGGTCAGACCGAAGGCGGCATAGTTCTAAGTTGTCTAAGCCCAAAATTTCAAGTCTGGTGGCATAAGTGCCTAAACTACAGCCATCCTGCCCACCCATTACATCTCTTTTGCTGCTGCTGCTGCTGCTGCTGCTGCTGCTGCTGCTGCTGCTGCTGCTGCTGCTGCTGCTAATGAACGTTCTGGAAATGTAGTAAAGACATCTAAACTTCTTGGGGAGACCTAAGCCACATCTACAGGCAGCAAACGACTTTAGGGGTGAAAGTTGTATATCTCACAGCCCCTTCTTTTCTAGCAGCCTGCCTTCTCTCAACTTCAGGGTGTAGCCAATCCAGGAAGATTATCAATGTTATCTCCTTGGTATGTTTATCTATTTCTGTTTGCAGCGTCTTCCTAGGAGGTGTTACGCTGTGTCCTGGACTGGGCTTTGTCTTTGCGCCAGACAGCTAGAGTGGTGTGTATCCTGGCTTTCTTAGACATCTTATGTATTCATCCATGTGGATGGGCCTGTGTTAGTGATCTTGCTGCTTTGTGGCTGATTGGCAGTCATGAGAAATTAGCATTTTTAAAATTTAGATAACACTAAGAAGGGTGTGCATTATCAATATTAGTGTGACATCTATTGTCGTATTATAAAGATTGTACATCATTTGCAGTAATCTAACAACAAACATGCTATTTCTGACTCACTTCAGACCTAATTCTAGCAGAAAAGTGAGGCACAAAGAAAAAAGTGGCACTGTCCTAAACTGTTCTAATAGGCCAAATTATCACCTTTGCAAAGGTAATAAACTCAGTCAGTAGCACCACACTCCCCAGCTTTATCCATATATTGAAGGAAAGTTACAATTACACTTGAGCCAAAAACTCCACTGGATCTCTTTCCAATCTCTCCAAAGTTCCTGAGGAAATCAAATTGAAAATAGAATTGGGGGGGGGATTGAGATTATTCAATCAAGTCTCCTTCAAATACCTTATTCAGCTTGGAGTCAGGGGTGGGTTCCACTTACCTTCCCTACTGGTTTGCATCACGACGGAAGTGTGCATTTTGCGAGAGAGAGAGAGAGAGAGAGCAAAGCTCGGGCGCGGGCCGATGTCACATCGGGGAAATGACCATCTGCGGCATGCGCAGAGGGGGTTTTTGCCAGCTGCAGCGACCAGAGAACCGGATCGGGGGCGTGGACAGCCAGCCATTGCTGCCGGTTCGGTGAGCGGGGGCAAATTTCCGCCACCTGTACGGGAGAACCGGTCCGAACCAGCAGCAACCCACCACTGCTTGGAGTCACACTGATAATACTAGATCAGCAGTTCTCAACCTGTGGGTCGCGACCCCTTTGGGGGTCAAACGACCATTTCACAGGGGTCACCGCGTGCGTTAGCCCACCATCTTGGTGCCACCGTCACTTGCAGGGGTGAAATGCTCCCGGTTCGGCCGTGCCTGTGGGTTGCCGGACAGCCGGTAGCTACAGAAGTGGGAGACTTCGCCCACCCGCCCGGACGCCGCCATTTGGGTTCTTTTACCCTCTGCGCATGCGCAGAACGCTTTGCGCATGTGCAGAGGGTAAAAGAACCCAAATGGCAGCGTCCGGGCGAAGTCTCCCGCTTCCGTTGCTATCAGTTGTTTGGCGACCCGCAGGCAAGCCCGAACTGGGAGCATTTCACCCCTGGTGCCACGCCCCCTTTGTCACCTCATCCCGCATGGTGAGGGGGCAGGGAGGGGTCGCAGTGGCGGGGGGGTCACGGTGGCGGCAGGGGGTCGCGGGGGGTCGCGGCATTAGAAAGGTTGAGAACCACTGTACTAGATAATAGTAGATAAAAATAGAAGTGGATAGAGATGGTTGTTCTGGAGGAAGAAGAAAGGTCAGGAAACTCAGAAATGGAAGTTTACCAAGAAGATAACCTCCTGACAAAGGGAGGTCCTCACATCAAGGACAATGAGTCTGATTAGAAGGCCTGATTGGCCACAAGTTCCTTTCATTGATTTCAGTGCTAGGAACTTAGCCAGAAAGAATAGAGAAGGATATCAGCATGGAAACTGAATGAAAAGGGAAAGAAGCATTAGGTATTGTACCCATTTGAAGTCTGAGTGGGAGGTTCTGGTCCCAGAACTGTATATCTGCATCTGAATTCTGCCATGATTTCTCAACATTTAGTCAGATTCATGTCTTTTTATAGGAAAGTATATGAATTGGTTGGTTTGTTGTGATGAATTATAGTGTAGTTGTTGCCTAAAATGTAATGCTTGTAGAATATACAAATGAATCTATTATGCTAACCCCAGGCCATTTTCCCAGTAGATGTAATGCATAACTTCATACCAACTTTTAGAGTACTGTAGATGACATCAGGATTTTCAAGAAGAAATTGCCAAAAGCAGTAATTACTTCCTTGATTTGCACAGTTCTAAAACTATTTCGTGGGAGTTGGTCTAAATATGGACACATATGAAGTGCTGTCCTTTTTGTCACTATGCCTTTGAGGTTATAACCAGATCTGTGGACCTCCAATTAATTAGTGGGTCACTTTTTGCCCTGGTCAAAGGGTGTATGTCAGTGGTGTGTGGGAAAGTAGAAAGACAAACGAGAATAAGATATTCAAGTTGTGAAGTATCTCGTGAGGGCTTTCAGTTTGACAGCTCTGGGAGAAAATGAATTTAGGATGTTGATCTTTCAAATGCTTCAAAACAAACTGCACTTTTACATTGGCTCCAGTTAGGGATATACTTACGAAAAATGTTTTTTAGACAAGAAAGTTCAAACAAAAGTACTGACATAATGTGGTTATAAAGCTGCACTTTCAACTAGCGGATACTGTTTAGATCAGAGGAACAGAGAAAGTTGTTGCATGCCAAAACGTCTTTGGTGGGTATTGTGATTAAATGCTACTTGCTCACTTTGCCTCTCCGAATGACAAATCTGCTTAATCCATTGCTGCTGGCTCTGTTTCACATACTTACCTTGGTAGCATGTAGGATTCCTGTGAATGAGTCAGTGAGCAATGGGCTAATTGGGTTTGACAGAAAGTGGAATCTAAATAATGTAAGAATACTTCCCACATTATCCCAAAGGTGCTTTTTCAAGAGGCAACTGGACTTTGTTTTTTCTTTGAAGACGTTTCGCTTCTCATCCAAGCAGCTTTGGATGAGAAGCGAAACGTCTTCTGACCGAATGGTGGGGAATGGAAGTCAGAATGGAAGAGCTGAAGAAGCTTCTTGGATGAGAAGTGAAACGTCTTCAAAGATAAAACAGAAAGTCCAGTTGCCTCTTGAAAAAGCACCTTTGGGACAACCATGACCTGGATGACTGAGAATCTCCATAGACACTTCCCACATTATATTGACCACTTATTGCCTCCTTTTCCCTCTTGTCCATATACAGTTATATCTATAAAGTATGGCTTCTAAAGAAATCAATTACACTTATTTATTTTGGATGCATTCCCTTTAGTGTTCATTTTAGCCATCCATTTTAGCCGTTCTGTATCAAGAGAAGACAGGGCTGAGACCACCAATGCCCCTTCATCAATCATTTGAGGCCTGTGGCAAGAACTATGTTGAATTTACAGTCTAGTCAGAGAAAAACAATATCAGAAAGAAAATGGTGTGTGTGGCCTCATCTACTCTTTATTTTACTTTTGTGTAGCATACAGTCCCTAATACATTAGTCAAAAGAGATAGTAATGAGGCTGTTCACTATGCTATACCCAGCAATGGCTGGCAAACTAGTTCACTGTAGGACAATTTAAGTTATGATTTTTAAACTATTAAGCTATTCCTTACAGTGCTGAACAAGGTGAATAAGACCAGCAGATATTTATCACAATAGCTTTTTTTCACTGTAACCAGGATATAAATGAGTAATTTGAATTACTTGCTGTGGGGTTTTATTAGTTTCTGTTCAGTACAGAAACCGAGTCCTAATTTAATGAAAATAGAATACAAAAAACATTTATTTTTCTGTACCTGTCTCTACTATCAGTTCAAAAGTGGAAGCTATTCAGTAAAGCTTGTTTGGCAGAAATATATATTTTTAGGGTTAAGGTTATATTTTTAAATAATATATTTTAAAGCATTTTTTATTTACAGCTGGATTTGATTCTTTCCCTTTATCCAGATTCTGCGGAAGAGTGGACTGCTCCAGTCTTTTTATATTTAATATTTTTCTTTGCATTTGTTCTTGTTTTAGTGTTTGTTTTGTGTTTTTACTTTTTTTTTTAATATCTTTATTGGTTTTTCACATTTTACAAATCACAATAAATCTTTAAGCAACTCTACAGTCTGTTATATACATTGATTTTATATTTATACAGTTCATTATCTTACAATATTCTACGTCTTTACCCTAACCCTAACCCTTTATCTCGTTTTTCTTCTTTCGTTTTCTATCATCAATCCATTTGTACCACTTTTCCCATATTTCGTAGTAATCTGAGTCTTTTTGTCCTCTTAATTCTATGGTTAATTTGTCCATTTCTGCGAAGTCAAATATTTTCTTAATTGTTAAACTTTTGATGGGTGTATTAGAGTTCTTCCAACTGTGCGTATGCGATCCTGGCAGCTGTTGTGATGTGTAGAATTAAATATTTAATATTTTTGCCATATTGACTTTTGAATATGCCTAGCAAGAAAAGTTCCGGGGTGAATTCTACTGTTGATCCTATTATTTCTTGTATCCAGTTATGTACCTTTATCCAATACTTCTTGTATCCAATACTTCTTGGAACCACCACATGTGAAAGAAAGTGCCCCGTTCTTTTTTGCATTTCCAACAAGTCGATTTTAAATTGGGATATATTTTCGCTAATCTTGCTGGCCAAATACCAGCGGTAGAACATTTTGTAATGGTTTTCTTTATAAGACACCGATTATGTTAATTTATAATTTCTATTCCAAATTTGTTCCCAGTCAGCCAAGTGTATATTATGTCCTACATTTTTCGCCCATGCAATCATTGTTCCTTTTACTATGTCTTCAGCTCTTTCATATTGCAACAAATAATTGTATATTTTAGAAATGATTTTATCCTCTGGGCCCATCAAAAGTTTATCCAGTTGTTTAGTTTCTATCTCAATTCCAATTTCTTCGCTATCTTTTTTGTATCGTGATTGAATTTGGAGGTAAGGCCACCAATCTATGCTTATACCCTGCTGTTCCAAATCTTCTCTATTTTTTAGTTTCCCTGATCTATCCAAGATATCTTTATATTTAATCATTTTACTTAGATCTATAGTGTTTGGATACATCATCACCTCCATGGTGGACAGCCAATTTGGGATTTTCATATAGTGTTTTTTCTTCACTTCCTGCCAAATTTGCATCAATGAGTCTCTGATCATATGTCTATGGAAGTATTTTTACTTTTTTTAAGATCTTATATTTCTAATTCAATGTTGCCATCTTTCTTTTTGTAGTTTTTCTTTTTGTAGTTTTTCATTATTATTTTTACTCATAACTCTTTAAATTGTTAATCTTAATTATATTATTTTTCTTTTTCTTTTCCCTGAACTAGTAAAATATTGGAAGGATATGATCAGAGTTTTGTTTTGTTTTTAATTTTGGTTTATTTTAGTTGTGGAATGTAAAAGACCTTTAGATGCCTTTCCAACAAGGCAAATGCTTACATAAATGGGCACTTTGAAACATAAAACATTTTTGTTGTTGTTTATAACAAACCCTCCTATTCCCCATCAGAAAGTTTGCCTTTTTTCTAAAACACGGTTCAGTCAAGTATATATTAGTGAAAATTCAAAACTTCTAGACTATGGCATCCATGTAAACTCATTGCTTTCACCATTCTGACAAAGCCAGAATCATACCATTGCTCTACAAGCTCCTCCCCTTTGGGACATGTGTATGGCATGGTAATACATGAAAAAAGTAAGGTTTGCCTTGAATGCCACAATGCATTCTAAACCAAAGTCCCCTATGTTGGCTATACACCCTTTTCCCCAATCTCCACCTCCCAATCTCCACCTCTTTCAGGCATGTGTGTGACTTGAAATTTACATGAACTTCAACAAAAAGATCTTTTATCTCCTCCTCTATTTAATTTAATATTGGCCTGTCTTATTAGGCATTAAAAAGAACTGGAATTGGATAAAAAAAATTGCTTTACATGCTGCAATAATTTATATTCAATTCCAGTCTCTTTTGTCATTGGTAATTTAGTCATTGATAATTATGAATGTTCTATACTAAAATAGTGCAACTCTTTGATATGTTATCCGATTGTTCAATTAGTTGAAGTAGTTCTCGTGTATTTCCTATAAGCTCTGATGTGATTATGAAAATCTTTAAAAGGTGGAGTTTTATTTGGTATTTGAATTCTTTTAACTATCTTGGAGTAATTATCCCAAAGACAATAACTTTGTTTACATATGAAAATATTTGAACTGTTCATGTTTAATTAATATCGGTAGTTGAAATTCTAAAGACCACATGAAAAGAATATTAATGTTATACAATATTGCTATTCAAATGATAGTAATAACTTGATATGTTATTAAGAAAATTTTTACATAAAGGACTAACCGCTAGATTTAAAAAAATATATCAACTATGATTATCATAGAGTGATGCAATTTTTTCAGCTTTAACGTTTTAAACTCAAGTTTGAATTTTAAAAGGCATAAAGTTTTATTCATATTCTCTAAGAAATTCAAGTAACCAGAACCATAAATCATTATAGACAAAATCAGAAAGTTATATTCCCTGATATTCTAACAGAAGTTTGGTTTGATGAGACCTAGTAAGTGTACCTTTTGTGATACAAATCCTGCCTTCTGTGGCACTATCCAAAGTAAAATCTATCTAATCCTCAACCTGGCTACGATTAAAAGAGCTCTGAAAACTGGCTGTTTCTCCAGCCTCATTTACAGTGGTGGCTAAACCAGTAATGGGTTTCACTTACCTTTGCTACCGGTTCGGAGATGTGCGCATGCGTGCCACTTCTGCGCATGCGCAGATCATCCGTGATGACGTCTGAGTGGGTGGGCGGAGCCTCCCGCCGCCGCCGCTACTGGTTCGCCTGAACCAGGGCGAACCGGTAGCAACCCACCACTGGGCTAAACCCTCTGCATGTTTTTTAATGGTTGTTTTTCTTCAGCATTTAGGTTTTTAATTGTATTTTATGATTGCTTTTACTGTACTTTGCAGAGTTGTTGCAGAGTTGGGCAATCTTTTATATTTAAAAAAAAAAAATCTCTACACCCAAATGGAAAACTTCTGTTAAAAACTGTGTTTAAATATATAGGTGAAGATTCTCTTTTAATGAGAAGAGAAGTAATAGGCTCTGTCCAGGATCAAGGAGATTACAAAAAAGTAGAATACTTGGATACGTTCCAGCTTGAAGAAACAACTGAACCTTTTTGTTTTTAATTGAAAACATGGCCTTTTACTACTGTAAACATTTTCAAAGAACTGTTGTAGCAGAGAAGCAGTGACTGGAAAATCTATATAAGCACTGTTGTCATAATGGATTCCCAGAGGGATTACTTTAATCTAGGGAATCCATTAAAGACATGGCCGTGACTAAAAAAAACTCCTCTGCTTTCCCCCCCCCCCCTTCTTTTCCTCTAGACACATTCATCAAACTCTATATTAGCCTGTCATATTATCTGCACAGCTTGTTGAAGGACTGAAAGAAAACATTTGATACTGCCTTGTGAACTGTTACATGTTATCGGGATCAAGGCATGAATGATCCAGTAATAAAGACAGAGTAGATAATAATTCCCTTCCGTAGGAAATGTAGTCCAAGTACTTTTCATACAGCAGGCAAGGAAGGCATGGATGCAAACTGCATAAGGGAAAGCAAGGCTAAACATATCAAGAAACGTTTGCCTTGCAAGGTAATCCAAGCCAGAATAACAACCAAGAGTACTAGCTCTACTTTTATTGTAAGGTTACATTAACAGAATCTTAACAGAATCTTGCAAGTCTGAAACAACCCCTTCACCTTTACTCTCCCTGAAACTAGGAAAGTTCCCTTCTGGGATGCTTTGGCCACCCTTCCTGCTTCAGACCCAGCTTTTATTTATCAGATCATTGCCTAAGCTGTGGCTCTTCCTTCTGTCTCTCAAGGTCATTTTCTACATTTCCATTACAGCTGAAAAAATGAATACAGGTACAACCACAGTTGAGCCTAAAAATTTCTGTTTGTAAGTGAGACGTTTGTTAAGTTAGTTTTGCCCCATTTTGTGACCTTTCTTGCCACAATTGTTAAGTGAATCACTGCAGTTGATTAGTTAACCTGGTTGTTAAGTGAATCTGGCTTCCCCACTGACTTTGCTTGTCAGAAGGTCGCAAAAGGTGATCATGTGGCCTTGGTACACAGCAACGGTCATCAATATGAACCAGTTGCCAAGCATCTGAATTTTGATCACATGATCATAGGGATGCTGCAAAGGTCATAACTGTGAAAACCAGTCGTAAGTCACATTTTTCACTGCCGCTGTAACTTTGAATGGTCACTAAATGAACTGTTATAAGTCGAAGACTACCTGTATACCTGTTTTCTCACAACCGTTGTTTCCTATAGGATCAGCAAGCCTTTCTGCATTCAATGCCTTTTTTTTTTTATTTCAAAATCCCTGAAATTAGATTTTCCAGAAGGCCAAATTAAAGCAATGAGAGGGACTCTTATTTCACAGCCATGCCCAGTTCCTCTCTTATTGCAGCTTCAATTTCTAACATTTTCCAGGTGTAGTGGCTATGAACTGCTGAATATTTGTATGCTCTGGAACAAGTGGTGGCAACCGCAGTGCTTTGAATTCTATATACCTTAAGACTCTTAACAGATGACCTTTATTTCTTTCATCCTTGAGGGCTGAACAGCAGACCAATCAGAAGCTGTTAGATCTAAATAGTTGTGTATGAGTTCAGAGATTCCATTCCAGTGCAATTTTATTACTAAACGGTACTGTAAGCTCAACTTACTCGCTTTTGCCGGTATAGCGTTAGATGACTTTCGGAGGTCACACATAAGTGGATAAGACTCTTTTTAAAAACTGACCACTTGTGGTTATTTTTCTTAACTGAGAAGGGATTAAAAAATGACAAGAAGGAAATGGGACAGGCCGTTGCTCAATGTAAGACTTGCACGTGTTTTCTATGTAGGTTCATCCCATGATCTTTGCTTCTTTGTTAATTTTACTTATTTGTGGTGTGTTTAATCTGGACTTGATAGTGTGTTCTATCCTTAAAAGACTTCTGGAAAAGGGCTTGGCCTGCGACTCTAGGGTATTATTTGCAAATAGTGGGAGAGCTAACAAATCAGTGAAGACAGCATTGTGAATATTTTTGTTTTATTATTTTATTTTATTTATATTCCACCTTTATCATTTTTTTTTATAAATAAATCAAGGTTACAAACATGCCTAGTATTCCCAAAGGTGCTTTTTCAAGAGGCAACTGGACTTTGTTTTTCCTTGAATGATGTTTCACTTCTCATCCAAGAAGCTTCTTCAGTTCTTCATGTTTTTAATTGAAAACGGCCTTTCAATACTATAAACATTTTCAAATCATAACTACTGCCCCGGAAAATCTATATTTGCAAATTGATAGAGGTTTTGTTCATAAGGCTGAATGTGGATAATGCAACCTGACCAAAGGCAAACTTTCCAGTCTTATTGATTTCAGGGGAAAATAGATGATGATGATGATGATGATGAAGAAGAAGAAGAAGAAGAAGAAGAAGAAGAAGAAGAAGAAGAAGAAGAAGAAGAAGAGAGAGAGAGAGAGAGAGAGAGAGAGAGAGAGAGAGAGAGAGAGAGAGATGGAGAGATATGGAGAGATGGATGGAAAGATGGATGGAGAGATGGATGGAGAGATTTTGGACAGACAGACAGACAGACTAAAGTGACTTTTTGTCATTGAGACTAGGATTTCTGAAAGATGTCTTCGAAACAAATGCTTGGTTCAGTCTGAGACTAACTGATCCCATGGCATTCTTATGACCATACAAATTGATGGGGAAAATCATACATGCTAGTTGGAATTCCACGGGGAAACTACAGGGAGCAATGACTTTTCTTCCTCAATTCAAAACATTTAAATATCTTTTTTTAGACAGAGAGAAAACTAAGCAGAAATAAAGGACAGAATTATATTCAAATCTACAAAAGCAGGAGTATCTGAATAAAAGTGAAAGCAAGAGTCTGAGAAATTTATTCCCTAACTAACTTCTCAGGAAAGAAATAAGTTAAAATACATTTGGGCAGCTTTCTTGAAAAAAAAAAAAGCTAGAAATACTACGTAATTCTAGCTTATCAGAAAATACTAATTATCAGTTATCTAATTATCAGAAGGAATGGCCTATCCCTAGTGGCCTATCCCTCAACCAGCTGCTCTGAGCATTATGGGCATAGTCATTTAAGGTGAAGGCAATTCCTTCAGAATTCTAGTACCATTTGTATTAACTATTATGTAATATGTATCTATTGGAAGTCCTAAAAAAACACAGAAATTTCAATGGAAAAGATAATGCTAGTCGCATTTAAACTTTTTCAACACTAGAGCCCTGTGGGACATCACAAATTGAACCACTTGCCATTTGTTGGTGTTCGGTAAGTCTAATTGTCCCTCGAACTCTTGTGAAATTGCATAGCTCAGTAGAGCTCGTTTGGCACTGTAGAGAATTCCAGGATCCATCTCAGCAACTCAAGTTGAAGGATTCCAAGGGGTGTCCTTACCACACACCAAACACCTGAAACCTTTAAGGGCAAATTTGGACTAAATTGGCCAGGGTTTGAACTCAAGAAAGATGGTTCATGCGGTCAATGGCATATTTTCTTTACAACCTCACCTTTATCTAGAGTCCTATCTCTTACAAAGCAAAATGAAACTACTGTCTTTTTCTCCTGGTATTCTGGCAACAGACAGTGTGCACAAATGCCCAAAGCCGAAATAATTTCTGCTGTCTATAATAAAAGCGGTAACACAAGGAAAACCTTGTACTAAACATAAATCAAGACAAAGCAGCACCCAGCTTTCTAGGGACCCAACAAAGTCAATAACTAGTGAAGGGTTATTCCAATAGTTATAATAATTATATTTTACTTGGCTTTGGATTTTATTTATGATCCCAATAAATAAAACTCTTTTGTTACACTGGATTATTTTAATTCCTTTCAGATTTTGCTAATCTCTGGAAAATCTATGTATCAGTCTAATCAGAGAATTGTGGGATTCTTTCTGAATAAAAGAAGAAGAAAAAACTGCTCTATTAAGTCAATATGTCATGCTGTCTTATGAGACTTTGGAGATTTTAGACTTGTAGAAAGAGAGGCTTTTTTGCTTCATGTTATAGTTAAGCTTCTCTAACCACCAGGCTTAAAATAATAATAAGAGAATCTACACAGATTGATATTTGAGATGCCCAAATACTTAGAACATAAATTCATTCACAAAAAGACTGCAGTACATTAGTAAATTTGCTACACATCCCAGGACTCCTTAAGGTGAAAGA
The DNA here is from genome assembly GCA_003457575.1 of Thermophis baileyi. Lineage (NCBI taxonomy): Eukaryota > Metazoa > Chordata > Lepidosauria > Squamata > Dipsadidae > Thermophis > Thermophis baileyi. The sequence goes on along the minus strand of QLTV01000974.1, from coordinate 5,761,679 downwards.
GGAAAGTTGGAAACCACAACCATTTTGTAACATAAAAGAGACATAACCATATTTGTGCTGTACCATACATCTTTGGAAGCATATTCTATTATAATCCTCCAATGTTGTTTAAAGATCAGAAAAATATTTTTGTAGCAATAATCTACAGTACAGATAGTTTTCAATTTACAACCAAAGTTTGAAGTTACGGCAGATCTCGAAAATGAGACTTATGACCTGGTTTCAAAGTTCTGATGCCTCCCTCCCCCCGCCCACACAAGCCCATGACCACATTTTGGCACTTGGCAACTGGCCTGCATTTATGACTGTTTGCAGCACCCTGTGATCATGTGACCATGATTTACAATGTTTTTGCTGGAAATCAGAAACTCTAGCAAAATCCAGATCCGGCAAAAACTGTCCTATTGCAAACTATGAATTCACTTAATGATTGCCGCAAAATGTCATAAAATCAGGTCAGATTAGGTTGTGACATGCTTTATGACTATCATGACTTATCACCGAAATTGTGGGCTCAGTTACAGTCGTAAGTCAAGGACTATCAGTATTTGGTATTAAACATATCTTAGCAACAGTGATCTGGGTTTTTTGTTTGCTTAAGAAAAATGGTTATAATACTGTAACAGCACTGTTTGATTTTGTCTGTATCCAGGTTCATACAGGAAACCTAACCATGGTCTGTTTACTGAATAAACAATAATTGGCTACATCTGATAATTGCAAAAAGTCATAGAGTTTCTGAGCTTAGGACCACATTCCAAAAATCAATGGGTGGTGCAGGACCTAACCTACAACCTACACTAAAATGTAATGAAATTCAATAACTAATATGGTTGCTCTACAATTATGTACTTAATAATTTTACTGTTTGTTGCAGGGGCTGAGGCTGTGCACCTGAGGCATAAATCCTGGTCTGTAAATTACAGTCATTGGGTTGATATGACAAAAAAGGAAAGAATTTTAATACTGGAATTAGCAAACTGTTGCAGGTTTGCAGGTTAGCAACTATCGCAGGTTAGCAGGGGACAATACAGAGTTTTCTGATATCAGATTTCCTTTTCCAAGAAAAGGAAAAGAGGGGTGTGGGGGGTTTTTTTGAAATATCCTCTTTAGTCCTTAGATACCCTTCCAGGAACTATGTGGCAACAGATTTAAAGTTTCTATAGATATATTTTTATAATAGCCACTTCACTGCTACATAAGCTATTTAATAAATAATATGTAATTTCTAATTATTAGGCCCAAGTACCTTTCTACAAATGTCGTGTGATCCTGGGAAAAGATATGGTTACTTAAAAAACTTCAGATGGCTTCAGTGTTCAGATGCAGGCTCTGAGCACGTTTCAAATTTAATTTGAAGCACTGCACAGTTGAAGAAATCCAGGTCTTAATTAATTTTAATTAATTAATTTTATTAATTTTATTTTTGTATTTCAAGTAAATTAACGACACTAGGAATTTCTTTAGTCATATCTGAAAACCAGATTTCGATAAAACAGAATATTTGTACTGGTAGTTTAGGGTTGGTTTAAATAAGGGATCCTTACTGCTCTCTGAGCTTGGTTGTTTTCTTGCAGATGTTTCATTAAACCAAGCTAGGTAACATCATCAGTACTAATATGGAGTTTGGTTTACTCTCAGTTTATATTCTAGTAACTTGTCCTGTCAGTGTTGCTGAGAGTGCTCTTGAAGTTCTTTGGTTGAGCTGTTTACTGTTAAGCTTATTTAGCAGTTCCTTGATTAGAGTATCGTTTACTTTTTGATTCTGATGTTAATATTGGTGTTAATTATGCTTATCTGGGTGTTGATTGCTGGTGGGGAGGTGTTTTGGTCTTTTGTTCCCTTTTTGGCTTGTTGATTGTCTCCTTTGCACAGTATATAGGTGTTCTTTATGTCTATGTGTCTATTGATCACTAATTTGTCAGTGCCAGGCTTCCAGAAATTCTCTAGGTGTTTGGACTTGGCTTGATCTAGGATGGTCACAGTTTTCCAGTTGAAACTATAGCTAAGTCTGTACATATGTTGTGAAATTAAAGTGTTCTCAACATGTTTTCTTACTGCTGGTTGGTGTACATGGATGCATTCTGCTACTCTTTTGCCTGTGGTGGCTGTTACAGTCATTACACTGTATGTTGTATGTTGTATAACACTGTATGTTGTAGATGCAGGGGTGGGTTCCTCCCGGTTCGGACCAGTTCTCCCGAACTGGTAGCGGCCCGCTGGTGACATCACGATGACATCACCGAACCGGATCGGTTGGTGCCAGTCCGTGGGGGCCGCCATCTTTTTTTTTAAAAAAAATTGAATTTTTTTTAATTTATTTTTTTTAATTTCTTTATTTTATTTTATTTTTTTCCTTCTGAGCATGTGCAGAAGCCGACTTCCGGCACTGTGCATGCAGTCACCATCTTTTTTTCGGCTTTGGGGGGTTTTTTGGATTTTTTGTTACTGCGCATGCGCGCGTGCACTTCGCGCGCGCACACCCACGAGGCGCGCCCACGCAGCGCAGGAGGGAGCAAACCGGCAGCGAGGTAAGTTGGAACCCACCCCTGTGTAGATGACTCCTATTTTTGATTCTGGGGCTGCTGGGTCTTTTGGTTTACTTTTTGGTTTAAGTAAACCAAAGTGCCAAACAAACTAACAGTAACAATATTCAAATTATTAATACTGAATGACTCAATTTGTAAGGAAAAAAGAAGTGTTAATTCTCTCCAAATGATTTTCACATTAAAATTAGACTTTTACCTGTAAAACTTTATAGCTAAACATTGTAATTTATATTTGTGACTACCATCAACTCTGCAGATCTGTTTGGTTTAAAGCTGGGTAAATTAATGCATGATATTGTCTCAAAATCTGTCAAGATCACTGAAAAGATATTTTAAAAGTACATTTCTCAAAATCAAACCTGGGCAATTGAAATAGCTGAAAAGTAAAACCCCACATTTCTAATCAAATTTCAAATGAATTCAGAATGTAATTTTGATAGTAATTAATCCCACCCTTAAACACATGATACATTGAAAAGAGATACGCTCAGTTTGAATTCTGGCACTGGAAAATTTACCTGGTCACTGTGGCAATAGTACTATAAGCACATATGAACTTATAAACTGTATTCAATGCACTGGAACTTATTTCTGAAAATACACACATTAAGACTGGATTTTGAAAAATTCAGGCTGGGGATCACAGATGTTGGAGGGGCAGGCTAGAAAAAGATAAGATGGTAGCCATGATTATATGATCAAAGGCCTACCTCTTTTTTACGTGCACTTCACATGTGATGCGTGTAAACAAGGGGCCCCAGTCTTGACTTTTTTATCCTTTCCCCACAGATGTCCCTGCCTAGATATTTCAACTATATTTATATATCAAATTTCTTAACTGCCTATCTCCCTCACCAAGGGGTTGTGTGAGGGAGATGGGAGGTTAACATTTCCCCTAATTAGCCATATTTATATGTTTGACCATCTTTTATGCTTAAGATTTAAAAAATTTTAAAGGCACTGATAGACGAATTACATAGACTTGTGATTTCAACTTATATGAACAAATCACTATATTTTTATTTATTTATTTGTCAAACGTGTATATGATTACAGATAAAGTATAAACATGATTGTGAAAAAAATAATAAGAAGTACAAGCATGGTTATGAGTACATGATACTTGACGAGTACAACGTTAGGACAGGGACGGTAGGCACGCTGGTGCGCTTATGCACGCCCCTTTATTAAATCAATCCCTTATAAACGATTAAAACCAGAGGCCTTGTGTTGGCATTAGCTGGTTTATTTTTCTCATCTAAAGAACAGCAGAAGGCCATCAATAGTTTCACCAGGCTTTTTCTACATCTGAAAGGCCATGATTTTGATTTTCAGAATCAAACAGAAATTCTAAAAAATCTTTCTTATATATATATTTTTTTGAAACGCCTCCACTTCTGATAAAGAAAATAGACAAGTGTCATTCCTTTACTGAAGACACGCAGGCCCAATATTCAGTTCACAGGTTGGTGCCTGAATGCTAGAAGAGCAATCCTACTTCTGAAACACAACGGCCAGGAGGAGGGGAATTTCCAAAAAAGTGCAGGAAAAGGAAGGCCTTTTATAAAATCTGAGCTGAACAAGTTAATGCTTGACAGGCTGGATTTATGTGAACATTAACAAGGCTGATAATTCAAGTCCTTGTTGCCCTTGGTAACGTTCCAGGAGAAATGTTTTCACAAAGATGAACTATTTTTAGACAGTTTCTCCAGTGTATAAAAAACAAACAAGCTTTCCTTATAAATTCAGCTAGGCATGCCTGCATGTTTCAGTTCTTTTCAAATGCTAACAATGCCTGGTTCAATTCGGCAAGTGACACTCCTAGCACAAAATCCATTCGTTTCACTGGGCCTTTGTAGACGTGATCAGTGAGACCCAAAAATGGAGCATCAAAAGAAGAAAAAACATTAAGCAGCCAATTCTTTTTCTCTTCCTTTTTTCCTCTCTCTCCAAAGGTCTGTGGAAAAAACATGAATGTGCAGCTTCCTATATGCTTTATGTCTATATCGTAACTAGTTTTTTCTCTCATGTGGCAGCTCTTCCTGTACTTCCATTATGGTAGAAGGAAACGTGGGGAATGTAATGAAATCCACATGCCCATTTATGGCTCCCTCCTTTTTTGGCCAATCCAGACATGGTCTCCCCATTAATTCAAGGGGAGCATTCAGTTGGCAGAATCATTGAAATCCTTCTGTTTACAGATAGTTCTTGACTTACAACAGTTCGTTTAGTAACCTTTCAAAGTTACAACAGCACTGAAAAAAGTGACTTATGACCGTTTTTCATACTTACAACCATTGCAGCATCCCCACGGTCATGTGATGAAAATTCAGACACTTGGCAACTGACTCATATTTATGATGGTTGCAGTGTCTTGAGGTCATATAATCACATTTTGCGACCTTCTGACAAGCAAAGTCAATGGGGAAGCCAGATTCACTTAACAACCGTGTTACTGGCTTAACAATTGGAATGGTTCACTTAACCACTGTGTAAAGAAAGGTTGTAGAATGAAGCAAACCTCATTTTTAACCTCATTAACAAATGTCTTGCTTAGCAACAGAAATGTTGGGCTCAATTGTGGTCGTAAGTGTAGGACTACCTGTATTCCTGTCACTTTCTCTTTTTCAACAATGCTTTCCATTTTATCTCATTCCACCTGGCAACACATGAGAGAGAAAAAAGAGATCGTGAAATCCTCCAATGATGGTTTAGAACTCAGTGTCCTTCAGCTATTCCATTTTTCAACGTTCAATTTCCAAACATTAGGGGCAGGGGTGGGATTCAGCCGGTTTGGACTGGTTCTGGCGAACCAGATGCTAATTTTACATCTGGTTCGCTGAACCAGTAGTTGCAAGGACTGGCTGACCCCACCCACCCCACCCCGCCCCTCCCAGGAGTCTCCACACAGCCCGTTTTGGATGCCAGGTAAGTGTAGGGCCCGCGCGGAGGCTCTGGGAGGATGAAAAATGGGCCTCCCGGAAGTTCTGGAAGTCCAGAAATGGGCCCGTTTCTGGCCTCCGGAGCCCAGGGGAGGCCGTTTTCACCCTCCCGGAGGCTCGAGGAAAGCCTACGGAGCCTGGGGAGGGCAAAAAACGGGCCTCCCGGAAGTCCAGAAATGGGCCTGTTTCCGGCCTCTGGAGGGCCTCCGGAGCCCGGGGGAGGCCATTTTCGCCCTCCCGGAGGCTCGAGGAAAGCCTCCAGAGCCTGGGGAGGGCGAAAAACGGGCCTCCCGGAAGTCTGGAAATGAGCCCGTTTCCGGCCTCCGGAGGGCCTCTGGAGCCCGGGGAGGCCGTTTTTGCCCTCCTGGAAGCTTGAGGAAAGCCTCCGGAGCCTGGGGAGGGCGAAAACGCCCCCTCCCACCGTGGTGCAGGAGGCCGAGTAGGCCATGCCCACCATGGCCACGCCCACCCAGCAACCGGGCAGAGAACCGGTGACATGCCTTAGGGTTATAAAGATATTTTGGTTACTTTAATATAATTTAGATATACTTGGTAAGTTACATAAATATCATAACTTTTTAACATTTTGTTTGTTTCATTAATGCCTATAAAACAGGCGGGTCCTTGTTTATCTATTTTTTTCTGGCCCCTTTTAAGTTAAAAAAGCCTAGTTTTCATTATGCCACCAATGTCCATATACCGACCTATCTTGATGGAATGTTAGTCACAGTTGATAGGAACAATGTCTGAAGTGAACTTGACAGCTGATCCAGCAGGACCATTCTGGTTTGTCCCCAAAGAATCAGCTCAATTCATACCAAATTTTGGTAGTATCCAAAGTGACTATAAATACTTTAACTCTGGCAATTATGTGAAATTTTGCATACAAACAATGGTAGGAGGCTTTTTTCAGCTTCTGGAAAGTACATGCCTCTACATCAGGGGTGTCAAACTCAATTTCATTGAGGGCCGCATCAGGGTTGTGTTTGACCTTGGGGGGCCGGGGTGGGCGTGACCAGGGTGGGCATAGCCAGCTCGACGTCACTCGTGTCGGGGGCGCCTGTGGTGGCCCGAGCGCTCAGCCAGCGAAAACGGGCTCCCGAGCTCCATTTTTGGCTGCACCTGCCTCCTGCAACCCTCTGCCAGTGAAAATGGAGCTCGGGAGGGCTGGCCACTGCCCTCCCGAGCTCCATTTTCACTGGCAGAGGCATCGCAGGCCGGTCCTTCGCTGTTTCCAGGGTGGCCCCATGGGCCAGATCTAAGCACCCCGCGGGCTGGATCTGGCCCCCGGGCCTTGAGTTTGACACCCCTGCTCTACATTAACAGCGGTAGCTTTTTGGAAAGTGAACAATTGATATATAAAGCTGAGTTATGCTGCTATATTATGTAACACAATCTCACGTAGACATGGTTCACAATCATGCCAAACATGATTTAACCATAGTTTGTGCAATCAATTACAACCACCCCTACATATCAAGCCATTAAGTATATTTTATAAACCACAATATTGGTTTCCACAATACATTAAGCCATAAGCAATGGCTTAAAAACTACAGTGGCTAATTCTTAAGATACGCTAAACCAAAGCCAAACAAACTACATTCTGCCTTACCTTGATGTGTGAATCTAGAAATAATATATGACTGAATGCTTAAATCAGGTAGAATCTTACTTGATTCCACTCCCATGAATATATGGTGGCAACAATTGCCTGAAAGGGCAAAGATTAGTTACTTGTGTAAACTATAGCTGAGAAAATCACCTGATTGTGCGGTAGATGTTTGTTCAGAGAGGCTAATTATAAAATAGCTATTGAGGCTTTGAAGAATTTATCTATAATTACTGCAATAGTAGGAGTAAGTTAGGGACCACAAATATATCATCACTGTAATCGTGCTTAACATTTACATCGCACTTTCAAACTTCAAAGTGTATCATAGCCATTAACTAATTAATCTGCAAAGCCTTATATCTTGCACATCTTTTGCTGACATAATGTATAAACACTATATACACCATCCTTAGGGAGGAATTTTCCTCTAAAACTACATTTAGGTGGGGCATTTTTTTAAATTCTCTGTAACTTGTTGAAATCAAGACATGAAATGATGAGATGGTATCTTCTCTTTAACAACCAGCATTGTTAATGTTGTTGAAAGTTTTTGACTTTCATGAATTTTCATAAGGCCAAAGTAAAGTTGCACACAAAAAGGAAGGAAAGGAGGACACTTTTACATGTCTGTTTGAAGTCAGTGGTTTCTGCATACCAAATGCCAACTGGGCTGCTAATTAAATTACCCATTGTCTACATATGAGTAGTTCATGCAACAGCATCTGTAACAAACCACGATACCAGAATAGTGGCAAATGTGCAATTATATCATCACACGAATTACACCATTATGTTCATACATTATAACATCAGATGCAAGTACACAGTGTTTATAAAGTATACTAATAGGTTCTACTCAATTTAGCCAGTGGATCTCATGTTACAGTGCTGGGTCCTTGACTTGACTAGCTTGAAGATATCTTATGATAGCTTCCTGTTCTTCTTATTGGAAATTTTTTATCCATTCACAAAAGTAGCCATCTTCTGTGGTAAATGAATATATTGGTCTAATCAGAGCCAAGTGGCATCATGAACTTATTTTTACCTCAGAATTTCTGTTTTCACCTGAAAGGAAGCCTATCCTGAATTTCAGCTGACGACTTCTGCAAAAAAATAAAAAGATGATTAAAAACAAAAATTCTGTATGCAGCCCAGCTGCCCTATCTTGTCTATTAAGGCTGCCAATTTCCATTAAAATCACTTACATTTTTTAATCCCACTCACCAAGAAGTGTGTGTGCATATGACAGACAAGTCTCTGTGTATATGTGGTTGTGTGCACACATGCACACAAATGCATATTCCTTGTATACTTGGCAAAGAACCATTTTCCTCAGAGGTACACAGCCAGGAAAAAAAGAAATCTTACCAGTTAAATGAAATTCCTTCTAAAATAAAGCGCCTCAAATTTAAGTGATCCCCATCCTAGTAGAACACAAGTGATTTTCTCATATAAGAAACTGTCTCACACACTTGCACATACACAAAAGCATCATACACTTACAGAGATAAATTTAACATTTGGGCTAAATGAGCATAAATGGAAGCATGTTTTCCTGTGGTAAACCCCACTGAAGCCAGAATTTCTTAATCCCAAATCAGTATACCTATTCTGCTACATTGCTGGAGATAGATCTGTTTAGTATGACTTATTGGAAGCTGGGATGGAAACTTGGGAAAAGATTCTTGAGCTTTGATCAGTTGTTTTGTTTCTTCTCCTTCTGTTGGGAAAAAGAAATACGGTTGGTAAAGGCCTATTTCTAGGGTTTGTGTTGGGCTGCAGGCCCAAGGAAACTACACTTGCTTTACAACCTTACTCTTGCAGGTTCAGTAGCTCCTATTCCTAGAAAAGAATGCTGATTAATTATAGTCCTCTTCAATCACCATGCAAAGTTTGTTCTCCTCTTGTCAGCTCCCATCTTTCCCAATTACTCAGGATGAGTTTTTGCAGTAATGCCACTCTCTGTCCATGGTGACTTTCAACTGATTGAGAAGCCTAAATTTTCCAGAGGCTTCATCCATGTGAAGAGCCTCTATAGATGGAGAAGGTCTCCATTTCAGACATTCATCCTCCTCTCAAGAAGAGCAGGTCAAGGAAGGCAAGTTTGGTGTGCTCATCTTCATCCCAGCTTGAAGCAACAAGATGGCTTCTCTGTTGCCTCTGTTTCAATCCTTCCTTCTTTTTCATTAGGCTCTTCTGCCATTAACATGTTTTTATTGAATGTAATACCTTCCTCCACTTATGCAATTCACAAGGAATTCCTTCCTTCCTTCCTTCCTTCCATTTTCCCTCTGGAGGAAACTGTTTCAGACTTTCTCCAGTCTCCAGACCTCCAAGATGAGACCTATAAGCCCAATCCAAACATATTATATATAGAAATTATAGCAACTCGGCGTGCACACTGAGTTTTGCTTCTTTTTCTCAGCATTGCTAGTTGGTAGAAAGAAAAGCAATTACAGATCGCCTTCATATTGCTTCTGTTAGGGTTGGAGGCTGAAAACAGTGATGTTGGGATAGTGCCCTAAAATTGAGTCTTGTTTTTATTTTCCAGAACCAGAGATATAACGTCCACTAATAATATTGGAATTCTACTGACCCTTGTTTTATTTTATGTTCACTGCTGCCTGTACTGCTTTTATAGCCACACATTCTGCTCTGTATTTTCCTGTAAACATCAAAGATTGCAGACAGAGGAACAAATCCGACAAGGATATGAAAGATCCTACTGTAATTTTTTGCCTTCTCTGTGTTCATCTGCAAAAGCTGATGACATGCCAGTATGAGCCAGCTCATCAGATGGGCACAGATCCCCTCTCTTTCTTTTTTTTTTAAAGTCTTCCATGAAGGTGGCAGATAAAAAATAGGGCATTCCAGTAGCTGACAGGCTAACCTGTAAGTGCCTGTCCTGGGCAATCTACTTGTCAGCTTTGCTGGCTAAGAGAGCAGAGACAAGCTTCAGCTGTCAGCTCTGTGTCTTCTCTTCCCTCTGTCTTTCATCATTCTTAGGTCCATGAATAGAGGTCTTATTTAGGGTTGACTTAATTTAACCAGTGCATGGAGCAAAGCTCTTATTCATCCTGTTGCAACAATAGAATCCATGTACAGTATTATAGATACAGATATATGGGATTCTGACAATCAGCTGAGTTAAACAGTATAAGGCATATTGTCTGTGGCTCAATATTAATATCAAAAGATAAGGGAGAGTAGTTATCAGAAAAATCTAAATCCAGAATACTATATTTATCTGGGCTATTGGTCTGAGCTCCGAGCTTGGCAATTTGGTTGCAAACGTTTCTTCACCATTCGAGGAGACATCGTCAGTGCGCTTTGAATTGTGCTCATCTGTCAGAGCACTGGCCTTTAAATACCTTTTTATGTGATGTAAATTAGTGTGGATGTTGTTTGTTCGGCTACTTCTGAATCATGGTCTGACTTCGGACTGTTTAATTGGCTGGCTGTTGTTACCGAGGCATGGTCATGATTGTTTATTTAAAGGCCAGTGCTCTGACAGACGAGCACAATTCAAAGCGCACTGACAATGTCTCCTCGAATGGTGACGAAACTTTTGCAACCAAATTGCCAAGCTCCGAGCTCCGAGCTCCGAGCTCCGAGCTCCGAGCTCCGAGCTCCAAGCTCAGACCAACTACCAACCTGAGCTACTTACATTCAAATACATTTCAACTATATTTATCTATCATTTATCTCTTTACCACCATCACCTCTTTCTCCTCATCTTCTTCCTCATCATGATCATCACTATCAAGAGAATTCAAGAAAACTGGTTGTCTATGCAGTACCAAAGTCTGAGAAAGCTAAGAAATAAATAAATATAAAGTTGTGTTCAGGTTTCCACTGCAACAGGGTAACATCTACAATGCTAGGCCTAGTGGTCTTTGAATTCAGGGGTTCAAAATAGATTGTTTATTCCCTACAAGATTTTGTTTGTCACATCAAGTAGCACAGCAGAGAAATTATATATTATTTCATTTAATTTTAATCTAATTAGTATATATTTTGCACATGCTTTATACACTGCTTTGCAGATGCATAAACAGCCATCCAGAGTTTTATTTCAGACATCACTTTATTGCAGATGTAAATTACACCTCTCCACATTATTCAGATACCAAGTTGCAGGGATAAGAAATGTGTCATGGATTATTTATATCTCTGGCATAATAGCTAGCAATTGTCAAAAATAATTGCTAGTAAATTAATTTTAAAAAATTATGTTTCTGAAAAATCTGTCAGTTTTATATATCATTTTTTAACTTATTAACTAAGAAAACTGTCAGCTATGAAGCCTGTTTTATAAAATTCAGTATGATTTGATGGGTTTAGAAAATACGTTATTCTCATGAACATTTTTTTTAATTGTCCTGTCTAAACATCTCAAAGATTATCCAAATGTACTTACTTTTCCTCTCAAGGAGAGAAATTTTACAAATTTCACATTTTCATCTTACCATCACTGTCTGTCAACTTGCTGTGTTGTAAATTGGCTTCATAGGACAGCCTCTTCGCATTACCATCTGTTAGTCCGGTTCTCAAAACCTTTGCAGAACACCAGTTTGTCATCTATCCTTTCCAGATTCAGTCCTAATATCATTCTTCATTAAGCAGATTAGTAGAAATTCTCCCACTAGTTGGTGATATTCAGTGGAAGGGGAGGAAAAATACCGCAGAAATCTGCCAGATCCTTTCCTTGATATGCCCTGCATACAGCAAATAAAGGTAGTACCATTTGCCTGCAATCCTGAAAAAGACAATATCGGCGATCACTAATGGAGGCAGCAAATTTTATGCCGGTATAAAAATATGTTGGTTATCATTAATATGAATCATAGGAAAAGTTCCTCTGTCTTTCTCTTCTTGGGTCTCTCTTCTCTTTCCCCCCGCCCAGAGGTGGGTTCCTCCCGGTCCGGACCGGTTCACCCGTACCGGTAGCAACCCGCTGGTGACATCACGGTGACATCACAGAGCCGGTTCCGTCGGTGCCGGTCCATGGATGCCACCATCTTTTTTTTGGATTTTTTTTTATTTATTTTTTTGGGGGAAAAAATTGGGGAATTTTTTTTATTTTTTTTTTCTTCTGCACATGCGCAGAAGCCGAATTTCCGGCACTGCGCATGCATCGCCATCTTGCTTTTGGCTTTTGGGGGGGGGATATTTTTTATTTGTTGGCACTGCGCATGCGCGCACGCAAAGCGCGCACATGCCCACGAGGCGCGGCCACGCAGCACGGGAGAAAGCAAACTGGCAGCGAGGTAAGTTAGAACCCCCCTGCCCCCCCTCTTCTTTCAATTTCTGTGTCTAGCTGCTGCCATCTTATCTTCATTTTGACTTCTCTAGTGGGTTCCTCTGCCATTTCAGACAAATGGTGTCTAATCTCTTCTCTAAAACCTCCAGTGATGGGGCACCCACAACTTCTGAAGGCAAGTCATTCCACTGTTCTAACTGTCAGAAAATTTCTTAGTTCTAGGTTGGTTCTCTCCTTGCTTAGGTTCCATCCATTGTTTCTTGTCCTGCCTTCAGGTGCTTTGGATAATAGCTTGACTCCCTTTTCTTTGTGATAGCCCCTTAGATATTGGAACATTGCTATCATGTCACCTGAGTCCTTCTTTTCATTAAACTAGACATACCCAATTCCTGCAACTGTTCTTTCTATGTTGTAGCCTCCAGTTCCCTAATCATCTTTGTTGCTCTTCTCTGCACTCTTTCTAGAGTCTCAACATCTTTTTAATATCGTGGCCACCAAAACTGAATGCAATATTCCAAGTGTGGCCTTACCAAGGCATAATAAAATGGTTGCTAAATGAATGGTTGTAAGTCGAGGACTATCTGTAGTTTGACCTTCTTTATATTTAATCATAGCCCCATTTTTTTAAAATTGTGCTCCTTAATTTTCATTACAGTAGATTTTGCATTATTTGCATTTTCAGCTATCGGCCTTACCTTTAGGTTGCTAATTTGTCCCTCAGATGTTCCCTCGCTCTGACACACTCAGTAACTGTGTTTGGATTCTTGTATTTCTCCATTATTTCCATTTTCAAGCCCTCTCTCTTTCTACTCTCAATGGGTGAGATATTGTTGCAATGTGTATGTTCTGTACAGGTAGTCCTCAAGTTATGACCAGTCATTTAACAACTCAAATAATTTAACAATTCAAACTTACAACAGCCTCAGAAAGGATGCTTTACAGCTCATAAAACACTTCCAGCTGTTGTAAAACATCCCAAAGTTATACACACACACACATATATCCCATGGCCACACAAGTTCGTGAACTGGGTGTTTAGCAACCTGTTCACACTTATGAGCTGTTCACAAGTGCCCCATGATCATGTAATTTACATTTGCAATCTTCTCTGCCAGCTTCCCCAGAAAGCCAGCAGGGAAGGTTGAGAGCTTCTTGTGGAAAAGATACTTTAATTCCCTCAATGGATGAATGGTTGTAAAAATTGATGGAACTAGAAAAGATGGCTAAATTAACTGCTTTAATCAAAGAAAAGAGCACATCCAATTTTGTTTCTACTTGGAAACCACTTCTGGAGTTTGTGCTTCAGGTGGAAACAAATAAATGTTGTCTTTTGGTTTAGCTGATTAGATAAGTTTGTTATTAGAGAAACGGCTAGTACATATTAAGTATGTAAAAGTAAGAAGTTGAGACTGTAATGTTATTATTTTATTCTATTGAGTTAAAAGGAATTGGAAGTCAGTGCTTTTCTTTCTTTTCCCCCCTTTACACTACACATCTTTCTTTCCCTTTTCCCCACTATTTTCATTTGTATTTTATACTTCAATAAAACTTTAATAAAAATTAACAATTAAAAAGAGGATTGCCTCTTGTCTCTGGGAGCTGGATGAAAGAGCTGTCTGCCAAGGGGAACTGAACTCCTTCAGCAGAGTGCAGAAATGTAGCTCAGATCCTGATAATTTGAGTGCTGTGGTTAGAATGCAGTATTGTAGGCTAACTCTGCCCACTGCCAGGAGTTCAATCCTGACAGGCTCAAGCCTTCCATCCTTCCGAGGTTGGTAAAATGAGGACCCAGATTGTTGGGGGCAATATGCTAACTCTGTAAACTGTTCAGAGAGGGCTGTAAGGCATTATGGAGCAGTATGTAAATCTAAGTGCTATTGCTATTTCTGCACCCTGGCAAAGTAGTTTCCATCCACCTAGAGAGAAGATTCCTTCAGTGGAGTGGAGAAAGGCTGTTGTTTTTTTTAATTCCACATTTAAATCAATTTCAGTCATCTCTGGTACAATTTGTTCTTCTTCCATTAACATCATTTACACAGAGATTATCTATGATAACATTCTTAAAATTAACTTCTGAGTCCCTTATTGAAAAGCATCCTTCAATACCAATGTATTTTGCTTCATTCTCTGTTAGCAAGATGAATGTATGGGTTCTTCTCATTTAGTTCCTCCTGATTCCCTCTAGTGCCCAACCTTCAAAATCCTATCCTTTCTTTTCAGTATTCAAAACAACAGCCATTTCCCATGGGAATGATTCTTATAATTAATCTCAAAATCTTATTTCAAATCCATCCAGACCCTTAGTCCATTTTAATTAATAAATAAAAAAACAGTCATTCCTCCCTCCAAAAATGAGATTCCCCCTCCCCAAGTCCATACCTAAGATTTAGGATTGAAGTTAACTGACCTAGTGAATGCCATAAAACTGGCCTTTCCAAAAGTTCTTAATATTTGAAAAGCAGTAACAAAGTAATTCCAAAAGTGACTGAGAAATGAGGCTTGGCCGAACTTCTCACTGTAACCGTGAGCTTAGTTGGAATCTCTTGACTCCCAGCCATTCAACTCACCATCCAAGCACAAAAACCTCAGTATCTGCAATCTAATCATGAGGTGCAGCTGTCTGGAGTACATGTGGCTGATATCACGATATCTCCTTTCTCTGGAGAGATTTTGTTAACCAGCACCTACCCTTTGACTGCTGATCTCTGCCAAATTGTCATCCCCATTCCTTCAGGGACATCTAACTCACCATGTTTTTATCAGGAGTCTCATTCTCTACTCCTGTCTTGACTGCCATTTCAGCAAAATATTCCTGCTTATTAAAAAGATAAGATCTCTTTCAAATCAAATTTGACTGCAAGTGACTTCATGAACACAGCCAACTTAAATATTTTCCATTCTATGTGTATCTCTATTGTTGATTTCCTCAGTGAACAGTAGTCTGTGTCCACATGCTTTTGCTTCTTCTGCCTCAGCAAAATTGAAAGGAGAAACCGTGTCTCCCTCAGTAAAACTTTTGTCTCCCTCAGTGAAATGTCTCCTGTGACTACATGTTGATGCTGCTGGCCATTGTGACCTCAAAGACTTCCAACATCTTTTCATCTCCTAGTTACCACAGCTTTGGAATGTAGTCAAGATGCATAATCAAGTCTCAAGATTGAATCCCCCTGCTGAGGAGTTCCTGAGATTGTGTGAATCAAGACCTAGGTAAGTCTAAAAAGTGTGCTCAGATATGAATGAATCTTGCCACAGTCTAAAATGTGGGCTCAGATATGAATGAATCTTGCCACAAGAGATGGATCTGAGGTAAGAATAAGCCAATGAAATTAGCTTAAAGAAGATGGTGAATATTCTGCAGAGCATTTCATGAGGTAGAATTTATCTGCCACTTCCTATGCACAGGTTTGCCTGATTAATCAGTTTTAAAGAGGGAAGGGAGAGAAAATTTCATTACATATTCTTTTTCTTTTCTGAAAAGTTCATCATAAACAAAGCCACTAAAACTATATTCAAACAGTAACTTTCCTGTATTTCTGGTTGTGCACTTAGGGCTAAATAAGGTTATGTGAAGAGGCTCCAGTGCTTTAGATGGTGATCAACAACCCTGACCAACAGTTTTTTAGGCTGTTTCAAACTCTTTCTCTCTGTTATGTACTTTCAGTGGACTTCCCCCTTAGCACAAATATATCTAACAATGTCCTATGAGCTCCACGTAGGCGTCAGGAAGAACATCTGGCCAGTAAACACTTGAGCTCCATTCAGTCACTCTGACTCCACCCAAATAAAAGGGATAACGGTCATTAAAATAAAAGACATCTTTAGAATGTTTTGCTTTTTGAATAAGTGGAAGTTATTACCGGTAATTTCAATGTTGGGGGATGAATAATGCTTCAAAGATAGAAGAGACTTATAAGGAATAAGAACATTGGTTCGTTTAGATCAACACTGCCTATAATGCAGGACTCAAATGAGGATCTTTGCAAAACTGCTACCTTCAAATAATTATATGTTTAATTAACTTTTCCCACCGTTCTTCTCTGGAGAAGATTCCAAGAACTAACATTTCTGGTCTTAATGTGATTTCAATTTCTTTCACCTTCCTCCAAATTTGTGGAGGATATTATTTCTATGGGTGGCTTAAAGGAGAGCAATTAAAATTTTAAAAAATCCTAAACCATCAAATATTAAAATGCTAGGTGAAAAGATTATATTTTTAAGAATCACCTGAACACTAAGATAGTAGGAGCCAAATGCAACTTCTCCCATATCCAGGGACTAGGACAAAAAGGCCATTTCCCAAGTATCACAAAAATAGATCCCTCACAACAAGGGATTCTCCTGAAGATCTTAAAAATTGAAGAAAGTTCATAATGGGAGGGGCAATCCTGCCTAAATATCAAAAGTTTTCCATTATGTAACTTATGCTTTTAAATATCTGTACAATATCATACATTTAAATTGTGTCAAGTAAGCAACTGGTAAGTTTTTTCAAGACTGGTATCATATGATTACTGTCCATTTCATTGATTAGAAGCCTATTTATTCCACCTGCAAGTTCTAGACTCTTTCCAAGGGCAGCCCTATTCATTGATTGATTGATTGATTGATTGATTGATTCATTCATTCATTCATTCATTCATTCATTCATTCATTCATTCATTTCCTATAGCCACCCATCTCAACCAAGTGACTCTGGGAAGCTTACAGTTCTAAAATTATAAAACAGTTAAAACATGTATGCAACAGAACACTTTAACAGCAAATATGTAATCCAATCAAGGCATGGAGAATTATCACCAAATCCAGAAAGATCAGGAAGAACACAGGTTCAACTCTTTATCACTTCTGTCTTTTCTAGATTTAAATTCAGTTGGCTCTGCCTCATCCAGTCCATTGTAGAGCTTGCATATTTCTGTTTGAAATGCCATAGGTTAAATCTGCCTCAATTTGTCTTGCTGATATTATACTCAGGAAGACTGACTTAACAGATTAGTTTAAAAAAATATTTTATAGGAGGTACTTGTGCTGTGATATTATTCAGCAACACAACGAATCCAGTAGGTTTTGCATGTCAGGCTCTAAATTCAATATGTCCCTTGCAACTAAGTGATTTTGTTTAAAATTATCTATGTGCTAATTCCAGAATTGAAATTTCAGATGGGTTGGAGAGGAATCGGCATTCTCTGTCTTTATTCTTGGCAAGGCTCTTAAAATAGTGACCTTTATGCTTCGCCTCTTTATGTACCGCTCATCAAGTAGCAAGCTAATCACCATCATCATCTGTTTTCCCCCCCACCCCCCCCAAAAAAAGATCCTCAAAGCAAATATTTCAAAGGCAGGAAGAAGAGAATACCTGAAGCTGTGTAATTATCCATCTGGAGCTATATAGCGTGCAGTATTTAAACCAATGATAGAGAAGAATTATTAAGAAGGAGAAAGCTGGTTTGATAAACCACAGTCAGGACACTAATCCAGAGTGTGTGTTTGGGATTTTGAACCTTCCAAAATAACAGGTTAGGTTCAACAGCTTCCCTTAGTGCCTGGCTGGCAAAGTTCCTGTGCTAGTATTTAATATCCGTTTGATGTTCTTGTCTTTGTGTCAAATGTACAAACTACTGTTAAGAAGTTGAGACATATAGTTGTGATTAAAATAATTCATCCATTAATTTATAATTAAAAGGCCAAGTTAATTGCAATCACAACTCTATGTAGCAAAGCGAGTCTCATCTTTGAAATCAACCATGCACCATCAACATTGTTTGTAATGGGTGATGGGCTATTACAGTACAGTCCTTACATGACAGGAAATTAATTGCCAATTGTTGATAATTAAAGTTCTTTTTAAAAAAAAAAGCTGAGAAAACAGACTGAGAGGCATTGCACTTGGCTAATTTCTTTCTCCTTTTATTTCTGTCAAATGCAAGGTTTTGTTCGGCTTATAGAACTTCTAAATTTACGAATGTAAATATCTCAGCTATATAAAAATAATTGTGAGGCAACTTCTACACTGATGCAGAGGTCATTAAAATTCTGACAGTTTTTCTGTTTGCATTGAGACAGTGTTCTGAACTGCTGGTTTCGCTTGTTTTTTATAATCAAGCAAAAAAGGTCAGCTATAAATCCTCCTAACATTTATGTATATTACTTCCTTCGATTTACATAAATGTAAATATGATTTTCTGGAAGAAATCTCTTTTTTAAAATGTTAAGCAGTATAATTATCAGTCTTATCAGATAATATTCCCCACTCTGTTTTTTAACTTTTCCTGTAGCTTGGAGAAACATTTTGGATGCATTTTTACAATCATACCAAGTTTGTTTGCAATTTTTAATCAGGGATAAATAGGGATGCAAGCGGAAACAGTCTAGCATAACATGTCTGAGCTGCAGCTAACACCTTTACAACATTTATAAAGAAGAAAATCCACCATGGATATATTTTAAATCTCTGTAAAATTATGAGTATTAATGTCTATTAATGCTCTTAACCATTATATGAATGAGTTAATACAAAGAAGCTGAAACTTATTGAAGGTTATTCCGTGAGTTTTTGTGGATTTGATGGTTTTGGTCTGCAAACTCAAATAAATATAACTATTATTCTGGCCTACGGAAACAAACAAGGGTGTGAAGTCTAACTATCTAACATGCATTACATTAACCATGTCTTTTCAGGCAAGAGCTCCACAAGTAATCATAATCACCATCTATGTTTATGAATCCTTTGACTTGGATCACTCTATTAAGCACACCTAGAAAGCAAGGGCCAAACTAATGTTTGCCTTGCCCAGATCCCGAGCTTCTAAATTCAGCAAGGCTCTTAAATTTCACATTCTGGAAATGAAAGGAATTAATCTATTCAATAGCACTCTAGCACTCTTAAACCTAATTCGGGAGCGTAGACAAGAAAGCTCAGGATTAAAAATATGAACAAATTAATTGTCTCAAATATGATAAGATCTATTAGATAATAATGGACTGGCCACATGTGAGCATTTAAATTTTGTACAATAATATTTGCCAGGGCTTTATTTTGCTGCCTGTCAAGCAGAAAGGAGCGCACTGTCTGGCCCAAATTGTTGCGCCAAATCCATGATCTTACATATAAAGAAATAGGTCCTATTTGTTTCCTCCTCTTTTCCTTTTGGATGTTGCCTGTTACCAGAGTCGCTAGTCTAGGCAGCTCTCCATTGACTCTGCTTATGATCACTTAGGAGCATAGGGATGCTCCTACAGTCATAAGTGTGAAGATTAGTTGCAAAGTTACTTTTTCAGCTCCATTTTAATTTCAAACTGTCCCTAAACAGATCAGACATTAAGGGAGTACTAGCAGTAAGCAGGATATATACTGTGTGTGTGGATATATGCATTTTTCAAGATGGATAGTTTAGGAGAAATTTTTTTTGCAAAGAATTAAAAATAGAATTAAAACCATACTTGCTTTTTAAGTGTCCCCAAAGACACGCCCGAGGTCCTCGAATCAGAATGTAAAAATCAAAATAGGCCCAGCAATTCATGCATGGATGGCTACCTTTCTATACACATATAAAATAGATGTATGCAGAAAACATATATGTGCCTCTGTCTATATATAAGCCCTCTGTGTTTCTGTGTCTGTCCTATGTACCAAGCAGAGGTGAGTTTCTACCGGTTTGCCCCGGTTCGGGCGAACCAGTAGCGGTAATTTGGCTGGGTCGCCGAACCGGTAGCAACCACTGGCTGGCCACGACCCCGAACCGGTTGCCCGGTCACTGCTCGCTTGCCCCGGATCAACATTGTACTTCTCCTCTGCGGGCCGGCCGGGGCAGGGGAGACAGGAGAAGGGATGGACGCCTCCTGCAGCACCCTGCTGGCCAAAATGCGCCCCGTTTTCAGCCTGCACAGCCTCCTATAGCACTTTGCCAGCCAAAATGGGGCGCGGGGGGGGCAGCATGCAGCCCCCCCCCGCACCCTGTTTTGGCTGCCAGAGGCACCGCAGGCCAGTCCTTTGCTATTTCCAGGCCAGCCCTGTGGGCCAAATTTAAGCACCCTGTGAACCGGATCCAGCCCGTGAGCCTTGAGTTTGACACCCCTGTTCTAGGGCTTCAATAAAAGCAAGCAGATTGCCACCCAACCTTCTGCTATTCCAGACAAAACCTTATAGGATTTCCTCCCCAGTTCTGCTGGAAGGAGGCAACTAAGTGCTATTTTAAACAGTCTTACGCAGTTAATATTCTTATGTGCAATGGATATGTGTTTATCCTGTAATTCAGGAAGCTTCCTCTCTTGTTCACCCCCCTTTTAACACATTCAGGAGGCTATGTGAAGCTTTAGCCAACAAAAGCATTGCCCTTCTACTTTAGAAAAGGGAAAACACTTCCCACAGATGACGGCCATGGAGGAGAAGGAGGGTTCTTCTTCCCAAATACAGCGAGGTGAGATCATACCGGCTTTAAACAATGTTTTTCTAAATAATCAAAAATCCCTTTGAGTCTCTTTTTATTGAAACCACTGGTATCAGGCACACAGATTAAAGGCAAATAAAGCATTTCTTCATGTCAGGCTCTACAAAGCAAAGCAAAAACCTGAGATCGTGGAGGTGATGAAGAAAATGGCCATGATGGTGATCACAGGTTCCCACCCATCTGACACATTTCTAGGCAGTAGTTTGGAAATATGACCCAGTGATGCCAGTTTCAGGTAAGCATGAAGGTAAAGAATATAGTATAAGTGTATATAACAACTGGTTTAGGAACAGATTTGCCCACATTTAAATTCTTGCTGTATACAGTGGAAACAAATTGTCCTAAGCTATAATGTGGTGCTTTTGGCTCTGGCTATATACGTTGTACTTAACTGTTGTACAATTGTGTGTTGTACTAAACCATTGTGGCTTATAGATCATGGTTTATGGTTTGGCATAAACAGACCATGACTTAGTCCAGCATAGAAACCAAACATTGAGTGCTGGTTGCTCATAGATATCCTGGGATAATAAAACTGATGTAGGAAGGAGCAGGGAGAGAAACATAGGCAAAGCAGTCTGTTCTATTGGGATGCCATTGTTGTCCCCGAACTTCAAAGTGCTCTGATTTCTGTGAAATTCAACTTGCTCTTTCAAATTTCACTTCATTCTGCTGAAAGAAAAAAGTTAAAACTCTTTATATTTTTTCTCATGTCAGACTAAGAAAGAACAGGTCTCTAATTTTTTACTGAATCTCAGTACTAGCTTCAAAATGACTTACAAAGAGTTTGTGTTATGGTATCATGATGCCTGTTTCTTCATTTCAACACTGTCATGGAAGCCTCTGGAACATTAATAATCGCCCCTGATAATATAGATAGTCCTTGACTTACTACTACAATTGGGACAGAACTTCAGTCACTAAGTGAAACATCCACACCAAGTTTTACCCCTTTTTTTGCCATGGTAGTTAAGCAAATCACGTGGTCATTAAGCAAATCTGACTTCCTCCATTTTCAGGTTAAAAATTTGAATTATCCAGAAATAATCGGGCTTATCCACAAATAAAGTATGGCTACTTGGGAAAAAAAAAAACCTATCATATATTCTCATGGAGAAGCCCATCCATGGAGAAGCCGAACCTGTTTTTTTAGGCACCTAAAATTCTCAACTTAACCCAGAGTATATATAGTATATTTAGTTCACCAGTAGAATGGACTCCCATCAGTAAATGATGTCGGTAAGTAGTATAAAATACAGGCTCATAGAATATGATGGCACAATGGAGAATCTCATGGTGCAGGGAATATCTTCTAGAGCATTCTATCCCCCTGCTGACTTGGGGGATTCTGGGAGCTGAAGTCCACACAAAGTTCCCAGGTTTGAAAAACACTGCTCTAGTCCTTAAGTGTTGCAACTGTAGATAAAAAGTCAACCACCCTTGCTCCTAAAGGTCCACTTTGCTTAACCAGCTGCTTCTGATCCACTTGCTGAAGAATTCACCAAAGGACACATGACCTCTCTATCATCCGACTTGTCAACACCAAGTCACTTGCCACTATCTCTTTTTCCCAGATTCTGGACCCAAATGGAGGCAAACAGGAACTGAACTTTTGCTTCTAGGAGCACCTGGCTTTGCTATCACTAGGGACAGAGGCTGTATCAGTCCATGCCTTGTCCTGGCACTTGACACACAAAGTGGTCCTGGTGTTTGCTCACCTCCAGATGCAGATAGTGCCTGTCAGCAGAGAGAAAAGCTCAAATGGGAACAAAGTCAAACAGGGGTGCTCTCTGCTATAAAGGAAGTGTTTTAGATAGCCTTGACATCGTTCTGTTTTTCCCACATACACATTTAATTTTACAACCACAGCAGCGGTGGGTTGCTCCCGGTTCAGCCCGGTTCTTAGAGCTAGTAGCGGCAGTGGTGGGAGGCTCCGCCCACCTGCCCGGGACGCTTCTACACATGCGCAGGAGCGTCGCACGTGTGTGTGAGCGCGCGCGCCAACCGGTAGCAACGGGTTTTAGAACCCACTACTGAACCACAGGACTTGGGTTTGGGGAAGGTGGTGTCAACTCTCCACTAAAATAAGATGAAAATGATATCAAAGTCATCCCAGCCATAATGATTTACCTCTTGTGCATTTGCACGTTGCATGGCCTGGGACTTGGAAAACCTGTCCAGGCAAAAAAAAATCTAGATGTTGTTGATGAAATTCATACTTCCAAAAAGCAAGGCATTTCCAGGAAATCCAGATGGCAAGGAAAGGTATAAACTCAAAGGTTAGGAATAGTTGGAAGAAGAATAAGCTTCTGGTTCCACCATGCAAGTCCACCAACTGTCCTCTGCCAAAAAATTTCCTGGAGTCCTGAAGGTTACAACTATACTTGGGAATTTGGGGATCGGCTAGATGTACCTTTTTTTTTTTTTAAGGTAGCAGAAGAGCACACATTTACAAGAGTTCAGTAGCTACCTCCTCTTTGATGGATAGAAACAATAATCATGACTTGATTTTAGTGCAATGCCATAGTGTGCAGGAATGAGTAGGATGAATAACACCGTGTGTTTTCATAGGCTGAGATTTAGCTGTCACTATTAGAAGAACAGGGACGCGGTGGCTCAGTGGCTAAGATGCTGAGCTTGTCGATCAGAAAGGTCGGCAGTTCGGTGGTTCGAATCCCTAGCGCCGTGTAATGGAGTGAGCTCCCGTTACTTGTCCCAGCTTCTGCCAACCTAGCAGTTCGAAAGCATGTAAAAATGCAAGTAGAAAAATAGGGACCACCTTTGGTGGGAAGGTAACAGCATTCCGTGCGCCTTCATCGTTTAGTCATGCCGGCCACATGACCACGGAGACGTCTTCGGACAGCGCTGGCTCTTCGGCTTTGAAACGGAGATGAGCACCGCCCCCTAGAGTCGGGAACGACTAGCACGTATGTGCGAGGGGAACCTTTACTTTTACTATTAGAAGCCATTGATTCATACATGCTGGTAGCAATAAGGGGATGTGAAGTTTTCCTTTGGACTGTGTTCTATTGCATACACCAACTGACGATTGAAATGTTCAGCTAAAAACCTATTCATTTTGATATGAAAGAGGAAATCATTGCAATAGCAGCCAACCATTACTACCTTCCCACTTCTCTGCACCCCATCACCCCAACATGAATATGACTGTGGACATGCAGGGTAGAGAGCTCTGTGTTTTGTAGTGACTGGTTCCATCCTTGCAAAGTCCTCACTAGGAGTTTCTGTGATGTCCCAGGGCTGCATCGCTTGATCAGGCCTTTCCAGGACCCCTGCTAGTCAAAGGAGATCGTGCTAGGCTCAAGGAATGAATGATTTGGCTTCAGATGAGGCAGCCCCCTATGCTCCTCCCACGCTTGCACAGTAGCCCTTGTTCATGCTGCCCTAGAAAGAGAGATGACCAGACCCAAAGGGAAGTTGGAGAGTTGCAGCCAAAGCACCTGCTGTAGAGAAAATTCAGTTTCCCTAAGAAGCATCCAAAACTGTAGAGGCATTTACTGGCTGCTCTTTTATTTATCAGAGCAGCTGCAAGTGACAATTCTGCCTTCTAACTGGCCTGAGCCTTTGTTCCTGCAGAGCTGAAAATGCCCCCCAAATCCTTTCTTTGTACCAGGATTATATGCTTGAAAAGAACTGAACAAATTGCATTTAGACTGATCCAAATGGTCCATTTCCCTTATTGTGCTGTCTTTAGAGGGTGGGGGGAGGGCTGGGAGGGCGGGAATGACCGTACTTAGGAATCAAAGCAGAGCTGGCAACTAACAGCATTAATGCATGATAGAAAGATTGAATTGGCTTTAATTATCACATGTAATTACAAGAGGCTGCTTTCCCACAACCTACACACACACACACACACACACACACACACACACACACACACACACACACACACACACAGGCATATCCTCAGACTTCATGCAGGCATCTCCAGAATCCACTCGCAGACCTCGAGATGTGAGTTCATTGTCAGTAACAGTATCTTTCCACAGTCTTCCGTGGTCCTACTACCACAGTTGTTAAATGCATTTTCACACAAAACAGAACCTCTAAAACCTCGGTGGAATGAAACATTGCTTTAGGCAATGCAACGTTCCCCTTGCTCTCCTTGACTGGAGGGTTGAAGAGCTAGAGATGCCTAGCCATAATTGAAAATTACACTT
Organism: Thermophis baileyi; assembly: GCA_003457575.1. Lineage (NCBI taxonomy): Eukaryota > Metazoa > Chordata > Lepidosauria > Squamata > Dipsadidae > Thermophis > Thermophis baileyi. The sequence goes on along the minus strand of QLTV01000974.1, from coordinate 5,736,682 downwards.
TTGGCATATCTTCCTTCATCTTACGACTTCACTGTATTGAGACTTAGGCATATCTCTGTGTCATAGGAAACACTGATTTAGAGAAATGGTGTGATTTGCCACCCATTCAGCTATTGCCTACGTTTTACGCCCCCAAAAAGTGAACCTGCACCATTAAGGGTACCCCATAGAGTCGTGCTGGATTAACCATTAAACAAAATAGGAACCTGCTTAGGGTACCACAGAGTTTCCCCCCCCCCAAGTTATTATGTCCTTAACTTTTTCACTGCCATATTCAACTTCAATTTTTTGTAACTGTCCTTATCTGCAGTATTCAACTTTAATGTACATTGTTTAAAAAGGTTTTCTTTGGTTTCTTCCTTTGACTAAAATTTAAAAATTTGATTGGAGGTGTTATTTGTTTCCAACTCATGGCATGAGAGTTTCAGTTCCATCAAGGGGCACCATTGTTGGGCTGTGCTTAAGGCATCAGTTAACCTTAATCTGGCTCTGGTGTAGAGACTCCTAAAATCCAGACAACCAGACAACCACCAGAGTCCCTTGGGAGTTGGGCGGCATACAAATTTAATAAATAATAATAATAATAATAATAATAATAATAATAATATCAGTTCCATCAAGGGGCACCATTGTTGGGCTGTGCTTAAGGCATCAGTTAACCTTAATCTGGCTCTGGTGTAGAGACTCCTAAAATCCAGACAACCAGACAACCACCAGAGTCCCTTGGGAGTTGGGCGGCATACAAATTTAATAAATAATAATAATAATAATAATAATAATAATAATAATAATAATAATAATAATA
>QLTV01000974.1:5710847-5734342 GCA_003457575.1 Thermophis baileyi | reverse complement strand
GATGAAACAATGAAACATGTAACAGTGATACCCATTGTCATCGGGGCACTTGGTACCATGTCCAAGAATTTCACAAAACACATCAAGAAATTGCAGCTTCCTGCAATAACACCAGCGGAACTGCAAAAGACTCGGAACANAAAGCACCACACAAAATTATGAAATATCGCGACCTGGCTATTGAAACTACACGGCTATGGATGAAACATGTAACAGTGATACCCATTGTCATCGGGGCACTTGGTACCATGTCCAAGAATTTCACAAAACACATCAAGAAATTGCAGCTTCCTGCAATAACACCAGCGGAACTGCAAAAGACTGCGCTACTCGGAACATCATATATTTTAAGAAGATACTTGGTTGATACCTAGGATGCTGGCAGCAACCCGTATCAACCATTAGCACCAGTCAGTGGTATTTGTGACACTTTTAAATGTTCAGTTGACTGAGTTTCATGTTTAATGAATAAAAGAGATAATAATAATAATATAGCAGCAACTCTCTGCTGCCATTTCATAGTCACTTGGAGCTTTGCAGTCCTATGTAAAATATAATGCCAAGGAGTAGGAATCTGCCTTGTTTCTTTCATTGGGATAGCCAGAACTGCACTATTTAAATTTCAAATAGAGATTTCTTGTGATTTTCACTCCATAGTTTAAAAACAAAAATCCCTGTACACAGAAAACTAATATGGCAGAGAGATTAGCCTACTTCTAAATCATCTCTCTTTCCCACAGTCTCAAGGGAAATAGACCCCAGACCCAGAATAGGATGAATTATTCTATAGATAGGAGTAAAAAACATAAACTAGCATTCATACCTAAGTCTCATCACCTACCATTCTTTCCTCAAACCAGGCTAGCTTATACTGTGAAATTGGATCTTAAAAAGGACACATTTTAAAAATATGGCTTTTGCTACCACCAACTGCAGAAAATACGACTTCAGCAATAGCGTAGTAAATGTCTGGAACACTCTACCTGATCCTGTTGTTAGTTTCTCTAACCCCCATACCTTTTACCTTAAACTGTCTACCGTGGACCTCACACGTTTCTTAAGAGGTCCCTAAGGGGGCGTGCATAAGCGCACCCAGGGGTGGGTTCTAACTTACCTTGCTGCCGGTTCACTTCCTCCCGCGCCGCATGGCCACGCCTCGTGGGTGCGTGTGCACTTTATGGGCGCGCGCATGCACAGTCCCAAAAAATTTTAAAAAATGTTTTAAAAAATTAAAAAATGCCAAAAACAAGATGGCGACGCATGCGCAGTGCCGGAAACTCGGCTTCTGCACATGCGCAGAAGAAAAAAAATTTTTAAAAATTTTTTTAAAAAGATGGCGGCGCCCACGGACCAGCACCGACCGAACTGGATCGGTGACGTCATCGTGATGTCACCAGCGGGTCACTACCGGTTCAGGAGAACCGGTCCGAACCGGGAGGAACCCGCCTCTGAGCGCACCAGCGTGCCTACCGTCCCTGTCCTACTGTACTCATTTGTATGTACTCACTTTATGTGTTTATGGCTATGTTTTGCTTCTTTATATCCATCTATTTGTGCCATTTTTTCATGTGTCCTGTTTCCTTGCACTTGTTGACAAATAAATAGATAAATAAATAAATAAAAAATAAACTTCCAATGAATTTCCATAATAGAATGGGAGGAAGGCTCATTCAAATAACTTTTCCTAACTGGGTGCTTTCAATATGTGCCAGACTACAGTCTCCTAAACCCCGTTTGGAATACCAATTGGAGATTATGGGAGTTGTAATCCGGCACAGAGAGCAGGCACCTGTCTGAGGAAGGCTGTTGTAAACCAAGTGTCTGGGGAGCCATCATCTGGGAATTGTAGTAAGCTTCCTCTTACAAGGGAGAACAAAAGGCTGTCTGAATTTGCTAGTTTTTCCTTCAGTAAAAAAATCTTTTTTTCTTGCCAGGTGATCATATCCAATGGGTCCACAGGATGTACCCCATGTCCCAGGCATCCACTTTTTTTCCCCCAAAGAACTGTTGAAATAAATACCATACTGCAAGTTCAGGGGAGGGAGAGGTTATGTGATTTTTGGAGATGCTGGACTAAGTTGTAAGTAGAGAGAAAAAACAAACACACACACACAAACCGAGTCCACTGAATGAAGGGGGGGGGAGGGAATTGCATAATTGCTGGTGAGAGAAAGGCTGAGCCTGGGTTTGGCAGATGATCAGCCACCTGCACACATGCTAAATCCAAGGGGAAAGGGTCGACTGACATCTTCTAAAAGCTACTGAAATTTCTCTTTGAAGTGTTCTGGTTCTCTAGAAACAAAAGGAATGTGCTTTCTTTTGTTGGCAAGACATGGGCTATGCTTTCTGCCAATGGGAAGTATCTGGAAGAAGGGCAAAGTAAGTCCATATCCCCTCCATGCTCTTTGGGACCTGCTACTAGGATTGCTAAAGGACCTCTGTGAAAACCAATGGACAATTTGGACAAAAGAAGCAAAAAAAAAAAAAATTCAATGGCAGCTTGTGCGGATGAGTCTCTAGGATGCTTTCTCGCCCTGTAGGTGAGAAAATAGCCCTAAAGATGGATCAATCAACCTCATCTAATCAGTAGAATAAAATGTGGTACAGATCAGGGGATCACCACAACTTTTCATCTCGCAGATAACATGAGTCAAAACAACACAGTGACAAGCCATAGTCATTAACTTTCTGGAAGGAGAAGATACTTGAACTGAACTGAACTGATTGTATGAATAGAGCAGCATGGACATGATGTCTTCCAATTTTGAAATGTGCTCTCAGAGAAGGAAGTGAGCACATATATTTAGATTTCAGCAAGAGAATTTGGAACTGCTTAACCATCTCACGCTGAAGACAGTGGAATGCCAGATGTTTCACTTACATTTGTGCTTTGAGGTTTTTTTAAGTGAGTGTGAAATGGTTCTATTGTCTTACAAGCCACAGCTGCACTGGCGTATTATCTAAAAAATTAAATACAGTTCCTCAGTTTTTGTGTATTTCTTTTTTTTTCTTCAATTTTTTCGATCTTTAGGACTTGGGATTTTTTAACTAAGAGTTTCAAAATGTTGCCCTTCAGAATGCAGTGAGATAACCGCACATGTGTATGTTCATACACCGATGCCCCAAGAGTTGATAATTCTGGACATGAGCCATGCAGAGTAATTTCTAAAGCAGGGGTGTCAAACTCAAGGCCCGGGGGCTGGATCCAGCCCACGGGGTGCTTAGATCTGGCCCACGGGGACACCCTGAAAACAGCAAAGGAATGGCCCGCGATGCCTCTGCCAGAGAAAACGGAGCTCCTTTTTCGCTGGCAGGGGGTTACAGGAGGCTGTTGCAGCCAAAAACGGAGCTCGCGCGGACCGCGTGTGGCTCTCCCTAGCTCCATTTTTGCTGGCAGAGGGTTGCAGGAGGCTGTTGCATCCGAAAATGGAGCTGAGGAGCCCGTTTTCGCTGGCAGAGCACTCGGGCCACCACAGGCGCCCCCGACACAAGTGACATCGAACTGGCCATGCCCACCCTGACCACATCCACTCCAACACCCCAGAGGTCAAACACAACCCTGATGCGGCCCACAATGAAATCGAGTTTGACACCCCTGTTCTAAAGGGTTATCAAGTAGGTACAGTCAAGTTATCTTTTCTTTACAATTTGCTTCATTATCGAGCATAAAATAACTGAGTCTTGATTCCAGCTCAGCTTCCTTTACAGCTTAATAAACAGTGCAATACTTATCAAATCGGTCTGTAAAAAGGAGTAGCATCTTTTGCTCTTCCTGTCAACATGAAGGAACTTCATTCTGTGGAAAGTAAAATGTTATTTACATCTTCCATGTGCAATACGAGCTACTATGTTCATGTAGGCTTTCAGGTCCAATTCAGTTCATGTTCTTTCGGCTGAAGCCCAGCTGGAACTCAATGAGCCTTTCCCTACCTCCACATATTGAAGGATATAAGTCAAGGGATGATGGTAAGCAAATTCCAGATAGTGGAATTCCAGGGTTTTGCTCTGAAACTTAAGGTATACATCCTTATCTAGGATCAGCTAAGGTCTGCCTTAGTATTCTTGAATGGGCCTTTAGTGTGTGTTTTTTTAATGTGAGGGGCAACTGTATTTTCCCTGGATGAGAAGACATCACAGTGTCCCTCAGACTCATATATTTCTCTTCATCCATCCTCTTCTAATCAAGCTTGAGGGGTCCTTGGTGCTCTCTGAGCTGGGTTGTTTTTATTGCTGGTATTTCATTACCCAAACTATGGAGAAGCTGCATTTCTCCATTATGACTGCCTAACTACTGTAAATTATATCTATAATTATTGGGCGTCTCAGAATTTTTTCATTGACAACTTGCATTTTGAATGAGCTTCTTTCCTATGTTCCAGATACAATAAATATTATTGTTCCAGAAATGGCAAATGAGTGGGAAAGACAACATGAGAAAGTGATGTTACAACACATTCATATATGAGAAATCCATGGCTTCATGTTAATTAGTTTCCTGTTATATCTGAAATATCTAGAAAAAAATGGAAAGTGTTACTAGCATAGTTTCTGGTATCAACTATGTCAACAAAATCTCCTTGTCACCACTGTATGAGAGAGCCAGAGAGACAGTTTGGTCTAGTGGTTAAGGCACCAGGCTGGAAAGCAGGAGACCATGAGTTCTAGTCCCATCTTAGCTGTGAAAGCCAGCTGGGTGACTTTGGGCCATGTCTGCAGTCTTAAACGTGGAGCCTATGTATTAGATCTTCATGAACTGCTATTAGCCTTTTCCAACTTGCATCCTCCAAATATCTTGAACTTCAGTTCTTGCAATATCCTAGTCAGTATGATTTGATATAAATATTAAAATTGCATGGGAACTTCAAATTTGTTGTAGATATCAGCAAATTCTACAGATATAATTGTAGATGGATAATTGCTTGGGGGGGTTGTTTGTAAATATCATCTCTCTTAGCCATTTTCCAACTCTTGTCAGTCTGTCCTTATCCATTCCCAGATAATATGTGCAGTAAAATGCACTGTTTAAATGGAAGCTAAAGGTTAAATGGAAGAAAAGGCATATTTGTCAACTTCTGCATTTTGCTCCCTACCATGGCAAACTCCAAAGGCCACTATCCAGAAGCAGAAAATTTTCTTGAATTTAGGCACCTCCTGTAAAATCTGGAGAGTAAAAAAAATCTTTTGTGAAGACATAGATGTACACAAATGAAGCTAGTAAGGGCAGCAGGCTCTCTTGACTGAAAACCTTTGAACTCTACAGCTACCAGATTAAGACCACCCACATTCAGATACCACAATGTCGTGGGTTTGTTTTTGTTTTTTTAAGTCTAATTGTACCATCAGAATGGTTTGACGGGCAGATTTCAGTCTTCACCGATAGCTGCATTAATATTGCAGTTTAAACGTGGGGTTGCATTATAGGACATTAGAAATAACAAAGTGCTTTCAAAGAGAAAGAGGAGGCCTCATGAAAAAAAAAAACTGTTCTTCAAACCAGAAATTCTTGGGAGTCAGAATGTTAGCATGAGGGCTTTGGCCTGGGTGGATACGATTAGTGGTTTTGTGGTTTTATTAAACTTCAGTACTTGGTTGAAGGGAATTCTTTGTTTTTATTTGCTTCACTGCCCAGAGTTCCATGGATAGATGGGTCGTCATATTAGTTGGATAGATGATAGATAGATAGATAGATAGATAGATAGATAGATAGATAGATAGATAGATAGATAGAGAGACAGACAGACAGACAGACAGACAGACAGACAGACAGACAGACAGACAGACAGACAGACAATGAATCTGAGTTCTCTCATAGTTTTAAAAACTGGTGATGATGAGCTGTGGGTCCCTGATTGCTAGAGTAGAGGGCCTGTACTCATCAGTTACATAGCACCATTCAGCTTTTGGCATATTGTTTTGACTCATACCAAGGCCTATTCCTTTGACACCATGACTAAACCAGTCAGATTTCCTACCTGAGATTCTGGCAGTACACAGCCTCATTGACTAGACCAAATGTCTCATTTTTTACATTCAGAATCTCCACCTACTTTTTCTTTGCAGGATTCCTGACACAGCTTTATGATGTCACTAGCCTCTTCCTCATTGGACAGGCAGGGAAGAGCAGGCATGGCTTGGGCACAGCAGCTATCTGATATTTGGATTGTATTATCTACTGCTGCCAGACCTGTAATGGAAAAGCTCTATTTTCCACCCATTCTTTCCCTCAAGCTTTTTTTTCCTGGAGGACAAGGTAAGCAAAATGAATCAACTAAATGGCTCTAAAAACTCTCACATTGTGACTGATTGGGTAGAATTGGTTAACACTATGCACAATTGGATTTGTTTAAGGCTAAACTTAATCCTCTGTTGTTAACTGACTGGATCAATTAGTCTCTTTTTGGAGTTGACTCAGTGAACTGTGCTGTTGAAAGCAGGGTATTCAATAATTAAAAAGTCCTGAAAACCCAAATGCTGTTAATTCAACACACCAAATGCAGTTCAGTCTTTACATATACTGTACATATACATACACTTATACACACCAGAGGTGGGTTCCTCCCGGTTTGGACCGGTTCGCCCGAACCGGTAGCAACCTGCTGGTGACGTCACGGTGATGTCATGGAGCCGGTTCGGTCGGTGCCGGTCCATGGACGCTGCCATCTATTTTTGGGATTTTTTTTTTAAATCTTTTTTGGATTTTTTTTATTTTTTTTTCTTCTGCGCATGTGCAGAAGCCGAGTTCCTGGCACTGTGCATGCGTCGCCATCTTGTTTTTGGCTTTTGGGGGGGGGATTTTTTTATTTTTCAGCACTGCACATGCGCGTGCAAAGCACAAGCGCGCCCACGAGGCGTGGCCACGCAGCGTGGGAGGAAGCGAACCGGCAGCGAGGTAAGTTAGAACCCACCCCTGATACACACACATGTGAGACAAAAGGAGAGATTATTAATAAAAGATTTTGTGAGTTATAACCTACATAATTTGTTTAGCATTAAATATTCCAATTCTACTGCAACATACAAATCGGTTAGGTGAAAAGAGAATATAGAATCCATTAGGAATTATACACTACTACACTATTTACTGTTGCCCTCTAGATATTTTGGACCAAATCCCGTCAACTCCAGCTAATAATTATTCAATAGCAAGGATTACTTCCAATGGACTTGGAAGCACAAGTCTTATTCACCACTATTTTAGACAAATATACTAGTTGACAACAGACACCCTGGTTCTCCACTTGTATGCTTGCCTAAAGCCAGAGATCAAAGAATTGTATACATTAAGTAGCTCCCTTGTATCATAGGATTCTAGATTCAGGAAGGTGATACCTACTGTGAGAAGATCTCTCTACAAACTATTATACTCTCTCTTCAGACAAGGGAAGGAGGAGCTACATGTCAACTTTGTACATTTGATTAACAGCAAAAGACATAAAGCAGATCCAATATATGAACATAAAACAGGCAACAGTAGTTCAGTTTCTGTTAAGCACATAATTACTGTGTTTCCCCGAGGGTGTGGCCTTATTCTCGGGGGTCTTATCTTTTGGGGGGTGCAGGAGGCGGCGAGCGTGGGACTGGATGTCCCATCGCCACCGTCGCCTCCCCTCCCTGTTCTTCGCGCCGGCCGAGCAGCTGGCCAGCGCTGCCCTGATGTGTCCCACCGCCACCTCGTGGAGCAGGACTCTGCAAGGCTTGTTGTGTCGTTGCATGCACGAACTGCAGCACCGCCACGAGCTTCATCATACCAGCACAGCACAACAAGCCTTGCAGAGTCCTGCTCCACGAGGCAGCGGCGGCCGTGGCACGACGAGTCTCACAAAGACTCATTTCTGGCAGGTGGCAGGTGGGGCGGGCAAGAAGCGAGATGCGCATCTTACCTTTCCAGCTCTGACACGTTCCTCGCCATTGTGTCCAGGGAAACACATTGTAAAAAAAACCTTCTCGCAAGTTCAATCAAACTTCTCAAACTCGCGTGAAGTTTTTTTTTAACAATGTGTTTCCCTGGACACAACGGCGAGGAACGCGATGGAGCTGCAAGTCTCTGGTAAGACGCGCATCTCGCGGTGGGGCGCAATTTGGGGGTGGCAAGTGGGGCGGGGCGGGGCGGGGCGCGAGACATGCATCTTACCTGAGACTGGCAGCTCCATCACGTCTCTCGGCCGGTCTGTGCAGGGAAACACCTTGCATGGTAAAGGAAAAATTCTCGCGAGTTCGAGAAGTTGTTAATTGCTCGCACTTGCGAGAAGTTTTTCTTTACCGTGCAAGGTGTTTCCTTGCACAGACAGGCCGAGAGACACAATGGAGCTGCCAGTCTCCAGTAAGATGTGTGTCTCGCGGTGGGACGCAATTTGAGGGTGGCAGGTGGGGCGGGGGATGAGGCGGGATGGGCTGCAAGACGTAAACCCCGGCTAGAAGCCGCAGGAAGCAGAGAAGAGGCCGGTCGGGCCAGCCGCCTACTGCTGTGTCTTCTGGCAGCCAGGGCAGAGAGGCAGGAAAGGGCGAAGGGAGCCACAGCCCCGCATGGAGCTGGAACCATAGAGCAGGAAGCGCACTCCCAGAGCGGCCGCTACCGGAAAACTCTCTGCCCCAGCTCCCGGAAGACTTGGCAGCAGGCAGCTGGCCCGACCGGCCTCTTACCGCTCAGTCAGTGAGTGGTGCTCTGGCTTGCCAGAGGGGGGGGGTTGTCCGCTGGGTGGGCACTACATGGCAAGAGGTGCCGGGCAGCTGCTCTCTTGTGAGTGGGGTGGGAGTTTGCAGGCAAGGGGGATGGATGGATGGATGGATGGATGGGAGGAGGGCAAGTGCCAAGAACACTGGGGAGAGATAGAACAGAGAGGCAGCTCCCAATCAGCTCAGCTGATCCGCGGGTCATGATTAAGGAGCCCAGCTGCCATTAGCTGACCGGGGAAGGGAAGGGCTGCCTCCTGTGCTGGCCACGCCCACCCCTTCACTAGGGCTTATTTTCAGGGGAGGGCGTATATTTACGCCCACCCCAAAAATCAGGCTTGGCCTTATTTTCAGGACATGTCGTATTTTCGGGGAAACACGGTATATGTGAACTAAATGGAGTTATTGCCCAGTATAAGATGACATTGCAGTATATTGGCATGTGTCATTCTTTATGCTGACTTTTCAAACTGCTGGGTTACAACTCCCATCATCCCCAACCCAGAAGATGCCACAGCAGTGTGGGTTATATATATTTAAGTGTCAGACACAGGTAATATTTTTATTTATTTATTTTATTTATTTATTTTGTCAAGCATGTATTAGATAACAAATATAGGTATAAACATGGTTATTAATACATGAAATGGATACGAATAAAGGGGGACATTAGGACAGGGATGGTAGGCACGTTGGTGCGCTTATGCACGCCCCTTACATAATAAGGAAGCAAGGCAGTTCAAATGATTACAGGGTTATTACATGCTAATGCTCTATACAAGAATCTGAACTACTAATGGTCAAAGAAAATTGGTGGTAGATAACAATCAATGGAATTAAAGGTGGACTAGACTTAGATTTCTTGTGGGTGCAAAGGGACTCAAGACTGATGACGTACTTGACCCCTCCTTCAGGCTCAACCTGGTCATCTCCTACATCAGGGTATAAGCTAAGTTCTATATAGTAATTCAATAATTCTATTTCTGCAGTTGTCTACTTCAAACATTGACAACTGAATTTTCTTTAAGTTTCCTTTTCATCTACCAGGTTCACTTTATCTGATTTAGACTGCTTTTTAGCTTATTTTCATTTTTAAAAATGAATGGAAGTTGGTATGCTTCAAAAAAAAATTGTTTATATCCTAGGATAAGAGTATAAAACTGCACTGATCCCAACATTGATTTTAAGAGAACCAATCTATGCAATTGAGAACTAGACGGCAAGTCTTTGATGATGTTATGCATTCAGTCATGTCCGACTCTTGGCAATTCTATGAGCCAGGTCTCTCCATATCTTCCAATCTTGCACTCCTTCTTTGAGTTGTTCTATGATCTGACTGATGGTGGGCAAATCTTTATTATACCTTAATTTTGATTCTTCTTCTTATGATAATCTTCTTCTTATGATAACCTTCTTATGATAATCAGTTGGCTACCGTCTGAAGGACCTTTCTTCCATAAAGGAACTTTGGGATGAGATTATGTATGACCAAAACGTCTGTCAGATTTCTTACATTTGTAGGAAACAAGTAGGTTTCAAAAATGGATCTTGTTTAGTTGGCAATGCATGTGGTTGCTGACTAGAACAGCTGGCCAAATGTGAGCATGCAATGCCACCTATTGTTTGAGTTGGGATTATCACCCCATATGACTGTGTGCTGATAGTGCTAATCTTAGAGTTCTGCCACACAAGAACCCAGTGACCCTTAAAAAATGCTCCAGACTTGCAACAGACAAGCATTTCCGTCAGTAGTCCAGACAGAAGGAGAAGGGACAAAATTGCCACATTTCATCATTTTCTTATTCTCATTTTCTCTTCAACATGGGCTGTTGTTTATTTATTTTTCTTCCTCCCTCCCTCCACTTTTTAAAAAAAAATATTTATGTGGAGGATGTGTGATGGGATTTTTTCTGCTGCTGGACCTGCAGCTACTACTCAGGATAGAGCAATGATTTTTAATTATTTTCTCAACCTTCTGTCAGATCTGGGAGCTATTATTGGCTTCAGGCATCTCACCGGAGGCTTTAATAGAAGCCATCATCCATCAAGTCTACCAATCATCTGAAAAGCCCACCAGTTATTTCTAGAGGTTTTCTAGAACCATAATTTTTTGGATTAAGATGGGCTATTTGGATTAGAAACGTCCTCAGATCCAGCATCTATTGCACAAAGAAATAATTAAATAGGGAGCACTGGATGCATATGTTGATAATTTACAAAACAAACATTTGAACTGAAATTAGATCCAGCTTCAGCATAGTTCATAGCCATTTTAAAAAAAAAATACATTCTCGATCTTGATTTTATAAGAAAGCACCAAATTATATTTCATTTCAATAAGGACCAATAGCAACTCTGTTATCATGTTCAGCCACACTTTATATGGAGGTTGTGGAGCTATGGACAACAAGCTGTAGCCTGGCTAATTAAAACCAAAAGCAAGAATATTCCTTCTTGTGGCTGGGCCAGAGAAGAAAAAGGATATATGTTAAGAGAAAACCAGGATGGCAACCAGGCAGATTAGATTTAGGCGGGCCCAGAGCTGAGTTGTATTTTGCATAAAATTGAGTAAATTTGACTGAATGTTGAATGAATTTGAAGATGTGATATTCATTCATTCATTCATTCATTCATTCAGCACATTTATATAATGCCCAAGTCATTTAAAAGACTCTGGCATATGATAGAAGAACATATGCCCACCAAAAAAAAATGTGGAAACAACCTTCTCCTTGGGAGTGCTGCTGCTTCCAGGAGAGTGGTGGATGGAGATGTGTGGTGACCAAGAGGCGAAGATGGAGGCTGGCAGAGTAATGCCTGAAAGCTCACAGTACTGGACTGCTGAGGCAGTTTCTCTGGCAAATTTGTTTACCTTCTTTGCCTCCCTGGATTGCCCCATGATAGGGCAAGAGTCTCATCTTTGCATGTATATGACAATAATGACACACATACAATGAAAGAGATGTGGCCAGAGTTTTCCCTTTCTTCTTTCCATCTGGGCAAGTGGGACAGGCCTCATGGAGGTGCATTGGCAGACTCTCTGGCCTCCGGGAATTTTTGATCCCCAGTGGGGAGTTTTTGCAAATGAGGTGCATTTGTGAGGAGCTGAAGTGGTAGGAGCTTGAGCAGGTCAAGGGAATGGTTACTATCAGCCCCAGTTCCATGGTCATTTTTGCCTCTGAGTGTGGTTGTTGCTATTGCGTTTGTCCCATTGGACTTTTCTACTTTTCATTCTTTTTTAACCTGTTGCTGTTATGGTGGTTTTATCTGGGGTGGACTGATTGCCAAACTGTATTTGTCCTGGACAATTTTCATCCAGCTTCAAAGGGCCCTTTTCAATGGGGTTATAAATCAGAACACAGAACTAAGATGGCATTGCTTGTGCTTGTTGATGACTTCTGGCACAGCCAGGATAGAGGTAGTGCAACTGTCCTGGTTCTCCTTTATTTGTCCGCAGCTTTCAATAGTATCGATCATGTTATCCTTCTGGATTGTCTATAGAGATTAGGGGTGCAACACAGTGTTGCAGTAGATCTCTCCTTTCTCTAGAGTTGGGTCCAACTAATATGGGGGAAAGAGGAAAGATCAAACAACAAAACCCTTAACAAGTAGAGTGTCTCAGGGCTATCACCTCTCCTGTTTAACATCTACATAAAGGTACTGGGTGAGGTCATCTGTCAGTTTGAGGTCTAATTTCATTATTATGTTGATGAAACTCAGTTGTACATCTTGATTCCGGATCCACTACATAATACTGTCAAGGTGTTGGCACAGTGGCCTGAAGGTTGTGCAGGTCTGAATGGGGAGGAACAGATTCATATTCAACTCTCAGAAGAACAGCCATGAGTATTTGGATCACCTGTGTGGAGATGCTCCATTTTTAATCCTAAGTATGTTGACTTTAGTTTTTACTTTTACCCTTGAACCTCACAGTATGCAGAATTCTCAGGAGACAATCAGACAGTTCCTTTTCCAACCATAGCCTTGGCTTCATCCTTGGATTCAGAATCTGAACCCTAACCAGGCCTTTATCTGCCCATCCCAAATCAGACACTACAAAATCAACCAATTGTTCTTTAAATATCAAGCTCCTGCTTCAAAAAGAATGGGACCTAGCTACTTATATGAGACTTCAGTGTTACAACAAGGTAACAATCAACTATTTTCTTAGTTGGGGGAGTGGGGAGAAAGAGCCTGCAAAACTCAATGGGAGCTATCCAAGGTCCTGTTTCCTGTTAATCCTTTCACCAGAGGACACCTGCCCTAGCTAGTCAGCAGCACTTGAATTCATTTGCTTCCATAGCGTCACTTCCACTTGTCTCCTCTTGTTTCCCCTGGCAATTACTGTCTCTGAATACTGTCTCTGGGTCCTGTTTTGCTGTGATTTATGTTCTCGAGAACTTCAGAAGGTCACAGAACAAGCCAATTTTTATGGTCAAGACTGTGGAATTCATTTATTATTTACAGAACATAATGGGTTCCAAACATATTGCTGTCATTCCAGCCTCATGGGGAAGGCATTTCAAAAAAGGAAGAAGAAGAACAGTAAGACTTTCTGAAAGAGAATGGGGAAGCTACCAAGGAAAAAAGCCAAGATCGAGAGACAATAGAGTAGGTGAACACAACACTTAGATCAAGCAAACCTACTGATACTTTGCAATACTTGGTGCCAGTACCAAGCTGTTTTCACAGTTTGGATCATCTGCAGATGAGATGTTTTCAGCACATGAAAAAAAGATTCATTGTATGAGCCTGTACACATGGCAGAAATTTAAGCACCAATCTGAAGTAGCACAAATTTCTGATGCAATTGGACACTCCTATTGCTAGAAATATGGTAAGCGTGTGCAGGCTGGATATATCATCTCTAGAAATGCCATTTTGCAGACTATATTTAAATGTAGCTTCCGAGATTCATCAGAATAACTAAGTATCTGCTCTTCGTCTTAATCAATATGGGAATAGAAATGTTAATATTGTTCCAAGGTTTATGAGTTTTCAAAGAAAGTGATAGATCTTGGAATACAGGTTGTGTTTTCATCTCTCCTCGTTAAAAGTCCAAGTTATGACAAAAAGATCATTGCAGAGGAACAACTAGATATTCCAATGCTGTCTGTAGATCAGGATCTACAATGCCAGGACCTTTTGAAGATAAGACTAGACCATGAGATTTAATATCAGTATGCTTGGTCACTGGTGTGTTGCAAAACTGACCAAAATTACTTTACATTTCGGAGGGTAGGAGCTGAGAGCTTATCATTTGATGAAACACATGATAAATAAAGAAGGAAGCAATATAGAAAAGGCAAAGCTTAGCAATGTGCAGCTAGACACAACAGGGAGACTGGAAAGACATAATACCCACAGTCTACAGTATCTGTACAGTATATTAATGGTATTATGTTGGGAAAGAAACAGGACAAACCTGAAATCTCAGTGTTAGATGACATGTACAACCTGGATATCGCTAAAATTTGGTGGATGAGACTCATGGCTGGAATGTAACAATTACCTTAAAGGAATAGATTACACAGATGACTAAGGAAGTCAGCATGACTGTTCCTATGGTGCCTCTCTCACTTTACAAAGTCCCTTTAGCCATTTGGAATACATCCAAGTGAGAGCAAGGAAAATATCTGGGAGATGACTGGAACATATCAATCAAATCTTTATTACAATTATAGACCGGCATAAGAAGGGTGGGATACAAACAATTAGTAAGTTTAAAAGCTAAAATATATGAAATGTACAAAGTTTAAAAACATTTTTAAAAGCACACACACACACACACACACACACACACGTGTGTGTGTGTGTGTGTGTGTGTGTAAAAATTCCCCCCAAAAAATCTAAAAAACAACTATAAAAGTGATAAAAACATTAATTAAATACAGGGAAACACAAAAATTAGTATATGGATAACTAAATCTATCTCAGTACAAAACACAATACCATCAAATGTAATGTCCTTCAACAAAATTAGATGTTTTTATACATTTGGTTGACAAACTCTAGAAATCCTGTATGATTTTTGCTCAACTCCATTCTGTTTATGCTGTGGATTTCTGTGGGATATTTATATCTTTTGATGGTGCTCAGTATCTAAAAGAAAACTGCTAAATGAGATTTTTCAGCTTTTGTTTGTTTGTTTGTTTGTTTATTATCTAATTAATATAACCCCCCATCTTAGAAGCAAGTGACTCTACATGACATACAACAAGACTAAAACAATAACTATCTAGAATCCTTACCAATAACAAAAATTAAAACATCCAAAACTATAGAAAGAGTTTTTTAAAAAATTAATACGTGAAGAGATGTTAATAGTAATGAAACCAGTTCACCCATCCCCTGGGTTCCCCAGGCCGTTGGCATAGCCAGGTCTTAAGAGACCTTCTGAAGCCTAGAGGTGAGGAGGCTATCTTCACCTCAGGGAGAGAAGATTCCACAGTGCAGGGGACACAGCAGAAAAGGCCCCTCATCTAAATCCTACCAAATGTAGCTCCCTAGAGGATGGGTCCCATAACATACCCATTCTGTTCAGTCTAATGATTGATGAAATCAAGGAAAGGCAGTCCCTTAAATAACCAAGTGTCGTGCCGTGTAGGAATTTACAGGTCAACACCAGCACCTTGAATTGTACCCAGAAACAAACTGGTAACCACTGCCACTCATGCAGCAGAGATGAAATGTGTGCTCTACCAGAGACACACATAACTGCTCATATAGCTGCATTTTGCACCAACTTTCAGGATACTCTTCAAGGGCAGCCCCATGAAGACCACATCACAATAGTCCAACTGGGAAGTGACCAGAGCATAAGTGACTGCAAATACAGAGCCCTGATCCAGGACTGGGTGTAACTGGAGCATAATATAAAGTTGTACAAAAGCCTCCTAACCAATGTTCCCTCTAAGCTGCACGGCTGCGCAGCCGCGCACATGACAGGGAATCGCCGCGTGGCAGTTTCCAACTGGCGCTTAGCAATTTTCAATATCAGAGGGAACATTGCTGCGCGGCCGTGCACCTGACAGGAAATCGCCGCGCGGCAGTTTCAAACTGCCGCGCAGCGATTTCCAATGTCAGAGGGAACATTGCTCCTAACCATGACCAATCTCCTCAAGCAAGAGTCATGAGTCCAGGAGGACCCCAAGATAGTGTATAGGGACCATTTGGGGCATCGTGACCCCATCCAGTACCAAAGATGGTAAAGTCCCAGAATCATGGGGGCTCACAACTCAAAGCTACTCAGTCTTTGAAGCCTGCTGTTCCCCATCCAGGCCCTCATAGCCTCCAGATACTGGGATTGGACATCCACAGCATTGCTTAATTCACCAGGAGCATATTGATGATCCCTCACCCCATGGCAATGAATGAGCTCATCCAACTGTCTCATGTAGTTGCTGAATAGGAGAGGGGAATGCAATGGCCCTTGCAGCACCCCACATAGCAGGAACCTAGGGTGACATCTCCTCCATCATCACAAACTGGAATTAACCTCAGAGAAAGGAGGTGAACCAACAAAACACCGTTGCAACCAACTCCAATTCTCTGTGTCAGTCGGGAAAGATACCATGGTCAATGATATAAAAAGCTGCCAAGAGATCAAGGAAGGCAAGGATGGACAAATTGCCACCATCCTGCCTGCATCAGAGACCATTCATAAGGGAAACCAATGCCATTTTTGTTTCATATCCAGATCTGAAATCTGACTGAAAGGGATCCAAATAATCTGCTTCATCCAGGGT
Organism: Thermophis baileyi; assembly: GCA_003457575.1. Lineage (NCBI taxonomy): Eukaryota > Metazoa > Chordata > Lepidosauria > Squamata > Dipsadidae > Thermophis > Thermophis baileyi. The sequence goes on along the minus strand of QLTV01000974.1, from coordinate 5,717,924 downwards.
CTTCTGAAGCTGTTGCACAACTACCTTCTCAATCACCTTCCTCCCAAAGGGGAGGTTGGATACCAGGAGAAATCATGGGGTCCAGCAATGGATTTAATGTAATGAAGATGTGCATGTTTATTTCTGATGCTTACTACAATTTCCCATGAAGAAATTGAATGAAGAAGCCAAGAATCAGTCAGAAGTCACTCCTGTTCCCACTGATTTTTTTTGCTCGCCCATGGTCATTCTGTTTCTCTGTTTTGGTAAGGAAATATCTCTGAAATGATGACCCAAATGGTGTCTACTTTTCCTTTAAAATTCTGAGTAACCTTGTGGTTTTATGAGTCCCGCATATGATGCAAGAATCCTTCTCTCTTCCTCTTCTTTTAGCATCTGCTCAAGCTGATCAGCTGTTCCCATGTTACTGTGACTGTGCAGCTTAAAGGTGCTATACTTGCATAGCTTTTGTAACCCTTAGAGCCGTGATGGTGAACCTATGGCACGTGTGCCACATGGTAGTGGGTTCTAAAACCCTTTACTACCGGTTCGCGCGTGCGCGCAACGCTTCTGTGCATGCGCACAAGCGTCCCGGGCAGGTGGGCAGAGCCTTCCGCTACCACCGCTACCGGTTCTAAGAACTGGGCCAAACCGGGAGCAACCCACCGCTGGTGCCACAGGTGGCACGCAGAGCCCTCTCTGCGGGCACGTGAGCCGTCGCCCCAGCTCAGGTCCACCGCGTTTCTCCGTGGCGTTTCTCGCCATCATGTGCAGGGAAACAGAAGTTTCCCTGCAAACGACGAAACAGAAGCTCACAGAAGAAAAAGATCGCACCTCTTGCAGAGCTGGGATGCCCCACCTCCCGCCGGCCAGCTGGTGTTCGGGTTTCTGGCGTGCGCGCATGCTGGCCAGCTGGTGTTTGGGTTTTTGGCACACATGCGCCTTCCGGTTTGGGCACTTAGTGCCTAAAAGGTTCGCCATCACTGCCTTAGAGGGACTCCTAGAAATTCTTTGGCACGTTATGAGCACATGGGATCCCAAGGGTTACAAACTTTACTGACGTACTGTAGAATGATCGTTGCCCTCACTTCCATTCTCATTCCTCCAGTCGTTCTCCTGGCTCTTGCAGCTAGAGCTGACCAAGTATCTAGTTCAGTAGAGTATGGGAGTCCTTTATAAAGAGGCTCCATTGAAACCTATGTTTCAGGGCTTTGATAATCATGCCAGATAGTGGACTAAACTGCTCTATACTCTACTAATTTACATGCTGTCACTTTAAATGATTCTCTCTCCAGCCGGCATCTTGTTCTTCCAGGATCTCTTTTTCTTTTTGTTTGTTTGTTTTTTTAATCTCCAGAAGTTTATTTACCTGCTCTGGGGAATTTGGTATGCCAAATATATGATAAGATGTGGGCCTGCCTCTCTCATTTCTAAATAATGCTATTCTGAGTTCTCTTTCATTGACGTTGGCTCAAACTCTGTTTTACAGATAACTTTTAAATAGTATCACAATATTATGTCATAATATAGCATCTCCACTATTCCAGGTTGATTTCTGGTCCCAACTAAATGCACTGATTTCTATCTACGAAGTCCTTCACAGCTTGGAAGTACAGTATCTGAAGAAACCTTTTGTGAAAAGATCCTACATGAACCTTTAAATCTATGTTTCTCAAACTTGGAAAATTTAAGATGTGTGAACCTCAACTCTCATAATTCCTCATCCAGCATGGTACTGCATCATAGGAGTGCTTCAATTCTGGGAACTGAAGTCCACATGTCTTAAAAATTGCTAAGGTTGAGAAACATTGCTTTAAATCAGTGATGGCGAAACTTTTCGGCACCAAGTGCCGAAAAGGTCGCACGGAAACATCGCGCACGCGTGCGCTCGTCGGGCCACACTCCGGAAAAGCTGAACTTCTGGGTTCTAGCGCGCATGTGTGCCCAACAATCAGCTGGCCGTCGCGCATGCGCAGGCCGGTTTTTGGCACTGCCATGCACGCGAAGGGATCGCGCTCCGGAAAAGCCAAACTTCCGGATTCTGGCGCGCATGCGTACCTGACAATCAGCTGGCTGGCGCGCACGCGCACAACGGTTTTCAGCACTGCCATACATGCGAAGGACAGCTGATGGTCACATGCGCATGCACGCCAGAAACCCGGAAGACAAACAGGCAAGGCCGCGCGTGCCACACGACATGGCTTCGGGTGCCACTTTGGGCACACGTGCCATAGGTTCGCCATCCCAGCATTAAATGATCCACTGAAGGTCTGTTTGGGGGCTCTCCATGCTTAGCTATGGTAGGTGATAGTCCCATAATGGCTTTTTCAGTGGTGACCCACTTCCTCTGGAATGCCCTCCATTAAGATCTGCCTTTATTCCTTCTGTAGCACCAGGGGAAAACTTTGCTGTTTTTTCCAGCTATAAATGTACCGGTATATTCACATATTCCTATTTATATTGCATACAGCTTCTAACCCATTTCTTGCTGCTATTTTAATGCTTGTCTTATAAATAATAATAATATAAATATTATATATCATTAATATAGTTTCTATATGTTAGGTACTGCTTTAATTTAAATTTGAAATCATGATTTTAGATTATTGGAAGTCGCCCTGGGAAAACATTTGTTTTAAAGACAGAATATAAATATTTAAAATGTATCAAATATTTTGGAGCTGTATTCCCAACACATCTGGAGGGCACCAGGCTGGGAAAGAAAAGGCTGTTTAAATCACTACATTGCCAACAAATATAAGGTCAGTTTTGTAGACATTATGAGAGGCTTATTAAAACTCTGAGCTTAGGATTTTATCACATAATCAAAGCAGCCATTTACTTCCTATAGTAGATAGAACAGTAATTAGTGGAAGCAAACTAGACTAGCAAGTTGGAACAACAAATACTGGAAATGAACTAGATCAACTCATATTTTCTTTTGCTGGAAAAAGACCAGGTATTGAGTAAGCAAAGAGCACTGTGTGCTCATTCTTGGAAGAAAGAAAAACAACAGTGAAAGAAATTCCAGCAATGTTATGTAAACTACGAGGGAATAAGAGCAAGAAATTTGCCGAGTTAATAAAATAAAAGCCATATCCTATCCCCACATGCTTAATTCATGTTCATGTTTCCTTTAATTTTCCCAGCAAGACGATCCCATTACCCAACCAGATCCGAAACCTTTGAAATAAGAGTTGAATTCCCAGTTTGAAATAAGCAATGAGTCTGCCTTTCCATTCATGTGCAATCAGGAAACTGAATGATGCAAATGCTCAGATATTCCCTCTCTATTTGACCAAAAAAAAAATTTAAAAAATGGGCAAGAGGTCAATGAGTTCAGTGTTGGTAGTGAACTATGGACAGTTTGCTGCTACAGTCAAAAGAGGCTTCACTAAAGAAACATAGATGAGAAGGCAGGTATTAAAGATGTAGTTGTCATCTTATCCCGTGGTTACTTTGATCAACATAGAATTCACCATACCCTACTCCTGCATAAAACGAAGGAACGTGCCTTCGTTTAATTTTTATGTAAAAATAGAAATTATCTGAACTCTTTGCAATCTTTACTTCCTCACAGTCAGCCACCCAGGCTTTCTCCAATTTGGTCAGATACCAGAATCAAGCTGGCAAAGCAAAGCAAAAAGGGTCAGGACAATAGGTCACAGACTAGTGGACAGAAGAAAATGTCCCTTCTTCCTATGTCCCTTCTGCAACAAAACAACCCCCCCCCAAAAAAAAAACGAAAACACAGCTGGGATGGAAATCTTAACAAATAGGATCGCCACAATCAAACTTAATTAGACTCTCAAGCACTTATTCAACGAAAAAGAAGGCTGAGTTGCATATTAAAAGTCCTTTCTGAAGGCCAGCTTCTGGAAAGGCTCTGTGATTGTACTGGATCTCATATCTGACAAAGATGACTCTGAGGCTATCGCAGGCAAAGGCAAAACCTCCACTGCACTCCTACATATTTACTCACTGCATTAAAAATGTTGGTACGTGACACCAATCTGTGTTTTCTTATATGAAACAAACTTAAAAAAAGAAAGAAAGGCTTCCTTCCCTATCTGATCCACCCATTTATATGCCAATCCCCATCCAGTGAAGTGAATGGCAATTAAAGAGAGGGATGATATGAAACTTTGGTGGTGAGATTCCTTCCCCTAGCCTAGAAGATTTAAGTGGTAACATATTTGAGGGTTTTAGTATTTCCCCCCCCCCTTTCAGGATTTTTAGAAATATTAGCTGACCATCTTAAACCATCTTGTGTTGTTTTCTTACAGATTTAGTGATGGATGTGTGGATGATTCACCACCCTGAATATAAATGGCATAGGACAACCTATTAATTTAAGAACTTCTTGTGTTCTGAATTCATAAAAACAGAGTGCAATATTTTAGATAAACATAGGAACTCTTGTTCATAATTCATGATGCACCCAATAGATTGGGTACACCCAAGCGAGGTTCTTGTGCTCCCTTCCCCATTTTTAAAGGATACAGATTCCACTGTATCATTCTACAAGAAATGTTTGAAAATCCTTCAGATTCAAAAGTAATGATTCACTGGATAACGTGAAGGGATAGCCAATTGGGAATCAGAAATGGTGCATGGAACATGGAACTCACTGACTCCTTGGATATTGGCCATTATCTTCAGTTGCATAGTATATAAGGATATACAGTATATTTATATGTCACAGATAAAAGTATATGCATATGTATAATATACCTAATGTGTATATATGCACACGTGCAGACATACACACAAACTAGGTTGGGTGCAATGCTGGGTGCAACATTGCCCCCAAACTGTGACCGTTTCTACATGCTTTTAAAGAATTCTTCAAAATTCAGTTAAAATATTTATTCCACACACCAAACCAACATACAACATTTCTTTGCCAGAAAAAAAAAATAGTCTATCCACATAAGATGTTCAATAACAAACAAGCAAAACCTCATTCTGGCATGAATGAAAATACTTTCTAAGTGGTTAGAGTTCCTAAAACAGAATCTGCATGCCATAAACAGAACTATTCCCACGAAATTGTTTGCACATGTCCTTTGCCTGCTCTCCCCCCCCCCCCCCGGTACCAGCTTTGCTGCCAACATCTTACTTAGTAGCATTTTCTTATATTTTTATAGATGATTTAAATGTATCCCGACACATCTTTAAACAATAGCAGGAAACCCCACTTATTACTTTAATTATAAAATAATGTTATAAAATTATATCCATATTTTGCAGTTGGCAATCTTTCTTTGACACAAGCCGTCCATCCGAGTTCCTCTTTTGTTGACTTCAGTGCTTCCTATATGTAATAGATATAAAAACAAGTGGTTTAGAAAGCAGAGACTAGATCATGTTGAAAGAAACCAAGCTCAGAAATGCAATCATTCTGCTATGATACATGCCATGAAAATTAATAACACACTTTGGAGAATAGGTGGAAAATTTGGTTTTTGAAAGAAAGTATGCGTGTTCACAATGATGTAAATATAGTTGTCCATGGTGGGTTTAAGTGTTTGACTTTCTGATTCAACTGCTTAGAATATTTCTCTGAACCCTAATATATGTGTGTGTGCACACATGCATAAATGCATTTGCACTCAGGTCTTTTAAAACTTAGAAAATGATTGTTAAGTCTTCAATCCCTTATTACTAAAAATTAGCAAGACAGCTTCCCAAATCTGCCTGATCAGATGGAAAGTCTGATTTTCTTCTAATAATAGAGATGGACATGATGACAGAGGGGAGAGGAGAGGGAGGGAGAGAGGGAGGGAGAGGGAGGAGAGGAGAGACTTTTGCATGGTGAGATTTATGTTGCTAAAATAAGATTTTGCCCTATCCCTAGCCACTAACTGCCATCCTAAATAATGAGAGCTGTTTTTAATCCAGGAAAACATTCATCCTTTGGTTACTTTCAAGTGGAAAGGGAGTGCCAAACTAGGAAGCAACTTCTGGAAATGTTTGTACTGCGTTCAGAATATCATAGCAAACTTAGGGCATCCGGACTCCAAATCGTGTACATTTCTCATTGATAAAATTCATTGGCTTGCTCCTATGTACTTAAAGGCAGAGTTTTCTCATTCAAATTAAACTGCAATTAGCACATTAAAATTGAAATTACACTGTGTGCATAATCCTTCTATCCAGTACATATGGAAGCAGCTTTCTGTGTATAGATCACCTTCTGAATGACATCCCTATCATCTTTATGCATAAAGGAATACAATGAGGGGACTGTATGTACTGTATGTTGTAATGCAGGAGTTGACAACTTTTCAGAAGCAGTTTACTAGTATAGCATTTGGAATTTTAATAAACCCAAACACGCTCTCTGTGTGTATTTTTTTTTTGTCTCTAATCAACTATAGTTGTCAAGATCATTTTGGGTCCTAGTGATACAGATAGATAAGTTTCATGCTGGACAGAATGGTGTTATGCATCCATCTCTCCCCACCAGACAAGTGTGTCCACTTCAATCAGCATATGCAGTTATGGGTATCCTGTTGCCCCAGGCAACCACAGCAGGTGGCATCACCTCTCCAAATCTGGTGGACCCTGAAAAGCTAAACAGGCCTGATGCTTGGATGGAAAACCACTAGCAAATCTTAGGGCTGTGGACCAGACTGGAAAGCCCAAAACAATGCCCTCAAAAAAGGGTTATGCTAAATTATTTCCATAATGTTGCTAAAGAAAAATGTACCCACACAGAAATCTAACTTTGTTAGCCTTTTGAAAGGCCCTCAAAACCTGGCAATTTTTCTGAGCCTGCAGTGCTGAATGTGTCAAGGGGCCTGTTTTCTGGCTTTATTGCTAACTGGCCAAGTATCTTGGCTGCTGCGTATATTTATTTTGGATGTTTTTCTTGGTTTTTTTCTTGTTTTAAAATGTTTTAATATTTAAATTGTAATATATTTTTTAAATTGTAAGCCACCCAAAGTCATTGATTGAGATGGGCAGCTATAGAAATGGATGGATGGATGGATGGATGGATGGGGGATGGATGGGTGGATAGGGGGAAGGAAGGAAGGAAGGAAGGAAGGAAGGAAGGAAGGAAGGAAGGAAGGAAGGAAGGAAGGAGGGAAG
>QLTV01000974.1:5680327-5694256 GCA_003457575.1 Thermophis baileyi | reverse complement strand
CTATAGCTCCTGGGAGCCAAAAGGAGCGCGGGGGGCGCCGCACCCCCCACGCCCCGTTTTGGGCCTAGCAAGCCTGCCTACAGCCCCTGGGAGCCAAAACGGTGCACGTGGGGACCCTGGAAGCAGGGGTGGGTTCTAACTTACCTCGCTGCCGGTTCGCTTCCTCCCGTGCCGCGTGGCAAAAAAACAAAGCCGAAAAAAAGATGGCGACTGCATGCACAGTGCCGGAACTCGGCTTCTGCGCATGCTTAGAAGGGGGAAAAAAATTCAAAAAAAAAATTCAAAAAAAATTCAAAAAGAAGATGGCGGCGCCCACGGACCGGCACCGACCGATCCGGTTAGGTGATGTCATCGTGACATCACCAGCGGGTCGCTACCGGTTCGGGTGAACCAGTCCGAACCAGGAGGAACCCACCCCTGACTATAAGAGATGAGGGGAAAGCAGCCTCTTGGGGAACGTAATGGTAGCTTTGCCCAGAAACTTTTCTATGATGCCTGGCCAGCAAATGAGACATTGTCTGACATATCCAACCCACAACCCACATGCAGCCCTGGACAGATAGTAATGCACACTCCCAAGATAATGTAAACTATATAAAAAATAAAGTTTGTTATTTATATACTGTACATTACCTATATTATATATTTTATATGCGGCCCAAGGCAATTCCCCTTCACTCAATGCAGGGCAGGTAAGCTAAAAGGTTGGACAACCAGCATCTAGGTCTAAATTGACCCCCACCCACCCCCACAATGGCACTTAGTGCCACCAATTCTGCCTCTGCATGTATAGGATTAATTTCTTTGTAACAGCTTTCTTATTATCTGGCTAGGTGGGTTTCTTCCCTGACAGCAGAGAAATTGCAGCTGGATATTTAAGATTTTTCAGTGTTCCACAGAATCTTGGGATTTCAGGAGAACTTGATGGGACCAAAACGTTCTCTTAAATCAGGCTGATTTTCCATTTCCAGAGCTTTATCTCTTGATCAGCAATTCCGGGATTTGAGTTGAAGAAGCTTCTTGGATGAGAAGCGAAACGTCTTCAAAGAAAAAAACCAGAAAGTCCAGTTGCCTCTTGAAAAAGCACCTGTGGGACAACCATGACCTGGATGACTGAGAATCTCCATAGACATTTAGATATTCAAAAACATTTCACCAACATCTAATATTAACATCTAACTTTGTCACTAGCCAAAGCCTGTGAAAACAGCCAGGTCTTTATGATCTTCTGAAATGCAAACAGGATAGGAACCACTTGGAACGGATTCCAGAAGACTGCTGCTATGACAGAGAAAGGCACATAGATCACATATTTCTGCCCACATAACTTCTGAATCGAGCAAGCCTATTTCACTTGGGCTGGTGAATTCCCTTTCATACAGACAGTTCTCAGTTAAAGTCCACTCATTCAGTGACTTTAAAGTTACAACAGTACAAGTGATATAACCGATGCTCAAAGTTTCAGCCATCCCAGCCACACTGAAGTGATTGCAATCTGGGCACTTGGCAACTGGTTCACACTATGATAACAATGTCCTCTGGTCACATAATCACCATTTGTAACCTTCCCTGCTGGCTTCCCACATACAAAGTCAATGGGGAAGATAGCAGGGAAGGTCATAAGTTAGCCCTGTAAGTTGCTTTCCCTTTCATTGCTTTTTCTCCCAAGGAGCCCAACTCTCTGTTTTTTCAACTGGTAAGAAGTAACGATAGGAGCAGTTTTAAAATGGTTTGGTTTCCATTGGAAGACCATCCAGCCTTCCTGGATCTGGAGACATCTAGTTTTTTCATACCATTGTTTTTATTTATAAAACTATAGACAAAGCAAGACCAGGGAGTAATCCCCATGCATTCCTAGTAATTAGTAGGTATCCTGCCCACTTCATACCCCTAAAAACAGGAACAGCTTTTCAGCCAACTCTCCTCTTTCCATATACATTTTTGTTGTTGTTGTTGTTGTTGTTGTTCAGGGATTTCCAAACAGCTGCTTTTTAAACACTAGTTTTGATCTCCTCTCCTTCTTGCCTGCAATTCCCTAGACCCCTACTCCAACCAGCCTGCTTCAGGAAGGGGAATTTTACTTTGCTGAGATTTGCTGTTTGGGGAAGATGTTCACTGGCTCTTGTCCATAGTGCTGAGCCAAGTTTCAAACACATATAATTTAGTCCTAGCTATATAGAAAGAGGAAACCATTCTTCCCACTTGGAAGTTTTACTGGGGAAAGCAGCACCTGCTGGTTTTTTCTACTACTGGAAGTCCTCAATTACAACAGTTCATTTAGTGACCATTCAAAGTTACAACAGCACTGAAAAAAGTGACTTATGGCCGTTTTTCACACTTATGACCTTTGCAGCATCCTCATGATGACGTGATCAAAATTCAAATGCTTGACAACTGACTCACATGGTTGCACTGTCCCAGGGTCATGTGATCACTTTTTGTGACCTTCTGACAAGCAAAGTCAATGGGGAAGCCAGACTCACTTAACAACCGGATTACTAACTTATCAATTGCAGTGATTCACTTAACTGACGCAAGAAAGTTCATAAAATGGGGCAAAATTCACTTTAAAAATGTCTCACTTAACAACAGAAATTTTAGCCTCAATTGTGATCGTAAGTCGAGAACTACCTGTATTGGTTTTTCATCCCGTTAAACAATGTTCTCATCTGAAGAAACTTACAACCTATCCTTACAAACATTTATCTAACCATTCCGCCAAACTCATAGAAAATAGCTCTTGATTAAATACATAAAGAACTGCAACCAAATCTATTTATGTATCTACAAATAAATCCTGTCAAAAGGAATACTGTCATTGAAAATCACATTGGGTTGAGTAGGATTATTCTTAATACTGAGCAGATTTGATCCCGATTATTACTTAGATAGAAGATCACAGGAGAATTCTATGGATTAGACTAAAAAGTCACAAAAAGATCCTGGAAGAAGTCGAACCAGTTTAATTTGGTTACCACAAGCTGAGTTTTGACTCACACGCACAAACAATGTTTCCAAGCAAAATGTCACAGAATTTCAGAAGATTTTTAGAACGCCTTAATTCCATTGGAACCCAATGTTTTCCAGCCATCTCTTCCATCTTTCCAAAAGCTGTGTTGAAAAGAAAAGTAGCAAAGCAGCAGAATGCCTTCAAAAACCTTCTGTTCAAAAACAGCTTCTCTCCAGAGGTTGTGGGTGATTCATCACTGGAGGTTTTTAAGAAGAGACTGGATGGCCATTTGTCTGAAATTGTATAGGGTCTCCTGCTTGAGCAGGGGGTTGGATTAGATGACCTCCAAGGTGCCTTCCGACTCCATTATTCTGTTAAATGGCAATGTAGGAAACCAGACCAATTAAATCTCATTACATCCACAAGACTTGGAAATCAGTTCATGATTTGGAAATGTGATAGCACCAACCTGAATAAAAGTAGTGTTTGCTAAGCACATGAAGGTGACGCATGTTTATCAAATCAGTAGGGCTTTTAAGAGTATTCCATTGAGCCAATTCTTTTTTTTTTCTCTGTACATTTTCCCGCTATTTGTTTAAGAACAAACTGGTCCAGAATAATATCTTACCTAGCCTAAAGTTGTTCCTGGGTTTGACTCTGGAAACTTGCCAATCAGTATTCTACAAGGGTTGTCCATTCTTTTGCTTTGTTGACCCATATCTGTCAGTGGTAAGTGTATATCAGCGGTAAGTGCAAGGATAATTAAAGGAGCTTATTAAAGAGGTGTTTGCCAAGATTACAGCTTTTGAATTTAAAAAGTAATTTCTATTCCTCTGAGATTTCCAGATAAGCCCTTCCTAGATTCAGAGCAAATGCTGTGCCATTTTCTTAGCTCTTCCACAGTACAAGTTCATGATATTGAAATATGTTAGGGTTTTATGAGTGCCAGTGTAATATGGGCCAATTTTCCTCTAGCCAAATACATTCTAGGTACCTATAATTCATTTAAATTCTAGATATTATCACTTTTTTGTAACTTTAAAAGTTATTACACTTAATATAACTTTAGTGTCTACATTATAATTTAATATAGGCTGCATCCTGGGCCTGGCTCATAAATGTTAGGTTGTTTTAAAAATGTATTTTAACTTTGTCTTAAACTTTATTTTGTTCATTATCTATTAAGATATGGATATAAATGTAGTTATATTCACAGAGCACTCTGCCTATACTGATCTACCACGATAATAAACTGAAATTATAATTGAAATGTCAGCATAAAACAATGGGAAAACTGTGTAAATATTTAGAATTCTTGGGAATAATAAAAACATCACCAAAGAAGTCCACATCTGACATTAAAATAACATTTTAATGTTTGTAAACCATCAGGGGACAGCCTTATGGATCAATCTGTCACTGTCCACAAGGTGGCCATCCACAAACACAACTGCCAAAGATAAATCACATTTCCAAAAACTTAAAACTCAAATTTCCTACAGGCTTCAGTAGCACTTAATCACAGAAGACATAGTAGTGAGATGCCATCACTGATGACACAAGCATGAATTTACAAAAATGCATATATTCCATGCAGTGAAATGTTGGGTCTTTAACATTATATCACAGTCTATTAGCCTGCAAGGTTCTACACACCTCTTGGTTACTGTTGTTGCAACAGACTAACACATCTACTCTTTTTAGAAATTATTCTTCAATATACCACTGCAATCAGCGGTGGGTTGCTCCCGGTTCGGACCGGTTCTTAGAACCGCTAGCGGCGGCGGGATGCTTCTGCGCATGCGCAGAAGCGTCACGCGCAAGCGCGAGCGCGAACCAGTAGTAAAGGGTTTTAGAACCCACTACTGACTGCAATGTTAAAAACAATTCACAGGAGCAGCTCATGGCTGGGAGAATTACAGTTTCGGCCCAACCAAAAGATCCGAGAGAGGCTGTAATTCAGTTTCTGTTGGTTTCAAAATGCCCAATTACAACCCCACCACCTTCAGAAAGTTTGGGGCTTGTAGCCAGTTTAGAAGTTCAGAGGGAAGAATGGTTTTGTTTTATTCTTTTCAATTCATACAAAATAAAACTGGTCTGGACTGCGTAAATCCGGATGAGCAACTGATGGCAGATTTCTCTCTACTGCCATCCAGGGCTGATCCATAGTTTTGTAGCCTAGATGACACAGCCCTACAGGTAGTCCTCAACTTACAACAGTTCATTAAGTGACCATTCAAAGTTACGTCACTGAAAAAAAGTGACTTATGACCGTTTTTCACACTTACACCACTGCATCATCCCCATGGTCACATGATCAAAATTCAGATGCTGAGTCATATTTATGAAGGTTGCCGTGTCCAGGGGTCATGTGATCCCATTTTGCAACCTTCTGACAAGAAAAGTCAATGGGCAAACCAGTTTCACTTAACCATGTCACTAACTTACCAACTGCAGTGATTCACTTCACAACTATGGCAAGAAAGGTCATAAAATGGGACAAAAGTCACTTAACAAATGTTTCACTTAGCAACAGAAGTGTTGGGCTCAATTGTGGCCATTAAGTTGAGGACTACCTGCATTTAAAATATTCAGATCGCAGGCATGAAATCTTCGAAGGCTGCAATTCTTCTTGCCGCAGAAGGCTAAAAAGCAATCTGAGGTACAGCTCTCATGTACAGGCAGTTCCTAATTTACGAGCACAATTGACCCCAAAATTTCTGTGGTTAAGTGAGACATTTGTTAAGTGAGTTTTGCCCTATTTTACCACTTTTCTTGCCACAGATGTTAAGTGAATCACCACAGTTGATAAGTTAGTTGTTAAGTGAATCTGGCTTACCCATTGATTTTACTGGTCAGAAGGTCACAAAAGGGGATCACGTGATCCCCTTGGGACCCAGCAAGAGTCATAAATATGAACCAGTTGCCAAGCCTCTGAATTTTGATCACAGGACCCTGGGGATGCTGCAATGATCGTAAGAGTGGAAAACGGTCCTAAGTCACTTTTTTCAGCGCTGTTGTAACTTTGAATGGTCACTAAACGAACTGTTGTAAATTGAGGACTACCTGTACTACCTGCCCTACTTCCTGGTGCCAGACTAAATAAGCCATCTGATAGTAGCCAAGCTCAAATACCTCACCCCACCCCACCCACTCTGCTCCGGAGAGGGGGGGTCTCCCACATAGCCGACGGAGGAGGAGGAGGAGGAGGAGGAGGAAGAGGAAGAGGCAGCAACTACTAACTGGGACACCTGCTGCTGTTCACGGCCCCACCGCTTTGGAAGGTGGGGCTGGGGAGAGCGGCTGAGGTAAACCACCTCCTCCGCCGGGAATGCTCGAACCTGCGCGAGGCTCTAGTCGGCGTCCGGGAGCTGCGGCGGGAGCGGCGCGCGCGGGTTCTGAGCATTTTCCGCGACTGAGCAGGTAGGAAATCTCAGCTGTGATTAACGCGGCTTCTCCGGAATCTACTGGAAAGTCGGTGATTTTTCGTCCGGCGGGGAATTACAAGCTTGAGCGTACCAATGGGATCTCATGACGCATGCGGTTTGTGAATACGGGGGGGTGGGGTGGGGTGGGGTGGCGTACTAGCTTTATTGGATGCATTCATACAACACTTTTATTGTTGTATGATGGGTGTAATGTGGGTGTGATAAATCCCCGCAACGTGCAATGTTTGCCCCGTTGTGCGTTGCTTTGTTTTTGAAGCCTCTCGGCCTGGACAAACTCAGAGCGTTTGGTTTAGGCTATGATTATTCTTTTAAAAAGCTAATGTCCGGCCAAATCTGTTAGTTAATCGAGACTCAGCACGGCGCGCAAGTTTAAAAAAATCATCTAATGCAAAGAAAGTAAATCGCTAACCGGAGATTAATTTTAAGACACATTAGTAACACCCTTCCTAACCTAACCTGGTCTCCGAGCCCCGTTCAAAAGGACGGCGGCGATTAAAATGTCCAGAGAGGATATAATCCCAAATGCAGGCGCCGGGACCGAGAAGGCGAACCGCCTGTGTCTTAGCAACGGGACCTAGCGTCCCTCGGAGTGTAACAATGGGACAAAAGCGGTCCCTCGGCTAGCCAGCCTCCCCTTGGGTCAGTGAACTTGCAGGAAGCGGGAGAAATCGTGGCGTCCGAACTTGGTCCCTGAGCCGCAAAAGGGAATTGAGGTATATCGTGGCAGCAGAACTAGCTAAGGAGCCTGCAACTCGTTGGGATCCTTAAAAATGCTCATCTGCCTTTCTCGAGCCCCGATGGAAAGGCGTCGTTTCTCTGTTTAAAGCGAGGATGCTCTGGTGTCAATGCAGCGAATATATTTGTAATCCCCCCCCCTCAAAAAAACCCCACCTTGGAGTAGGGAACGGGAGGGATGTTTAAAAGCTCAGACGAAAACACTTTGAAATAGGGACTGTCCTGGGGACATTGGGCCCGAGTTACTTCCTTCTTTTTTTCTCTCTCTCGCCACACTGCAGGAAGTTCAGAATAACTTTTTCACAACCTTTTCCGTTGTGTTGGACATAGGTACAGTTAAGAAGAGAATGGACAATCACTTGTCTGAAATGGTATAGGATATCCTGCTTGATCAGGGAGCTGGACTAGAGGACCTTCAAGGTCCCTTCCAACTCTATTCTGATCTAAATAACCGAGAGCATTTCTCAGAGTGTTGAACTCTAATTGCCATTATTCTGGTCGCTGGAAGTTTTGAAAGGGTGATGGAAGATGGGATCAGCAGTACCTAGAAGAGTGTTTCTCTACTTTCCTGGCATGGAGAAGTGTGGACTTCAACTCCCAGAATCCCCTTGCCAACATTGCTGGCAGGGAAATTCTAGGAGTTGAAGTCCACATACCTTTGAGCTGCTAGAGTTGAGAAACACTGATAGAGGCTCACTTCTAAAATGAACAGTGAGGATTACAGCTTGCTGTTTTTTTCTCATAATTCTGGGAGGGGCAAACTAAATAAAACAGGAAATTATTAGAATCTTCCTAAATAGGACATTGTGGAAGAAGATTTTACCAATTTAAATCTTTGAATGTCGTGGCTTCACAGAACAATAGAAAAGCTCTTGCAATAATATAAAATTGGGTCCCTATAATCTTAAAGGGAGGTTGCTTTTCAAGGATATAAAAAAACCAGAGTTTCTGGCATGGTAGTTCTTAATTTAGATGATGATGATGATGATGAAGAAGAAGAAGAACACATTCTATTCTATTAATTCAGTTCTATTTGTTAATCAGGTTAGTATAAGAAAATTCACAAAAAAATGATTGTGAATGTGCATTTTTAGAAAAAGATGCTGGAAGAGTGATATATAACCAAGAAGGAGGTGGTATCCTGTTGGGATCTAATGCTTCAGTTGAAGTTTAACTAATGAAAAATAAAATACATACAGCTAGTCCTCTACTTACAACCACAATTGATCCCAAACTTTCTGTTGTTAACCAAGGCATTTGTTAAGTGAGTTTTGTCCCATTTTATGACCTTTTTTGCCACAGTTAAGCCAATCACTGCAGTTGTTAAGTGAATCATGGGGTCATTAAGCGAATCTGGCTTCTCCCATTGACTTTGCTTGACAGAAGCAGGCTGGGAAGATTACAAATGGTGATCACACGACACCAGGACAGTGCAACTGTCATAAATAAATGCCAGTTGCCAAGCACCTGAATTTTGATCACATGCTGCAACAAGTGTGAAAACTACTCATAAGTCATTTTTTCAGTGCCTTTGTCATTTCGAACAGTCACTAAATGAATGGTTGTAAATTGAGGATTACTTGTATATTGACTATGATGTACAGAAGTACTTCTAAATGCTTGATTGGGGATGCAACACATCACTTAGATGTTAAAAACAAATGCAGCAAATTTATGAGTGATTGCTTTTGTGGTTTCCAAACTAGCTGGTTTGGAACTTTGTACAGTACCACAAGTGCAAAGATATTATTCTCAGTCCTTAAAAGACACAACACATTTCTTTTGTATCCCAACATGGTTAAGAGGCTGCTATTCACCATTCAAGAAAAAAAAAGTAAGTTGGAACCATTATCGAGCTGAAAAATATTCCTTAACAATGATCCTCCTATGAAATTTAGCCCCTGCAGTCAAGCAGAGTAAAACAACTCTTAGGAGTTGTTAAGGGATGTCTGAAAAGACCACAAATTGTTAGTTACTTAATAGGCTGCTGTGTGTTTTACTGCCAGACAGTGGGAGGAATGCTTGTGGAATCTTCTGCCTCGGGTGCCAAAATAACATCACCAGCCTTGGGTGCTGTGTCTCCATAATCTGTCTGTGCATGCTTGTGCAAATGTCATGTCCACCCCAGGGAGCAAACATTCTAGAACTGGCCTGTTAAGAGATCAGATTAGATTTCTAGGAGCTGATTTATCACATCAAAAGTGATCAGAGGAGCCTGTTGTTGTTGTTGTTGTTGTTTTTCCTGCCAGATAGGGCCAGGTTAAGCAGACTCAAATTTTATTCATTCATT
The DNA here is from genome assembly GCA_003457575.1 of Thermophis baileyi. Lineage (NCBI taxonomy): Eukaryota > Metazoa > Chordata > Lepidosauria > Squamata > Dipsadidae > Thermophis > Thermophis baileyi. The sequence goes on along the minus strand of QLTV01000974.1, from coordinate 5,684,832 downwards.
CATTCATTCATTTATCAGATTTATATAGCTGCTCCTCACATAATGACACAGTGACTCTGGGCAGGTACAACAAAGCTAAACAATATATAGGAAACATTATTATTGTTATTGTTGTTGTTGATGATGATGTTATTTAAAAATGTTAAAACTATAAAAAAGCACAAAGCTAAAAGAGAAAAAAAATTGGGTGAAGAGCAGGTGTTAATAACAATGACGTCACCTGAATATTTCACCATGCTCTTAGAGAACAATGATACAATATAGATATATACCGGTAGATATATATTTCCCTTCTTTTTAATTTTTTAAACAAATGTTGGAATTCTCAACAGGGCTATGGTTTCTTTAAATGAATATGGTTCCAATTCCTGGGAACTCAAAATCACAGTTGATCATCACAATGGAGAAGAACAAAAAGAGATTACCCTTCAAGTATCGGGGGAGCTTCATGTCGGAGGGTTGATGCTCAAACTTGTGGAACAAATTGGTGAGTGTAGTGTTTTTAAAGGACAAAAGAATTCAGGCAACCTGAAGCAACCCCAAAATGAATAAAGTTTTATATACTTTATTCATTTTGGGGTTGCTTCAGGTTGTCTGAATTTTTCTGCCGTGTGTGTGTGTGTGTGTGTGTGTGTGTGTGTGTGTGTGTGTGTGTGTGTGTGTGTGTGTGTGTGTGAGCAGCTCATTCTATATTGTATATACAAGTGAATTGGAGCCTCCCAAACAACATACATATTTTTGGGTGTGTGAACTCATGTCCCTGATAGCAGATAGCAAAAATTCTGCTTTTCCATTCACTGTTTATTTATTTATTTTTCACATTTTTGAACCACTCACCTCCCTCAGAGGGGAAGGGAAATACTGGGCGGTATTTCATGAGCTACTGACACTGGCCTTCTAGTGAGGAAGCCTTCTAAGAAAATCTGAAAGCTCTGCAGGTTTCTGCATGACACATCACTTACACAGCTGCCCATTTGCTGCCCATTTGTTTCATGCTGTTATGTCTGCCACCATACCAGAAACATCTGTTGGGAACAACCCAGACAGCATATGTTGGAGTGTTGGGGAGGTCATAACAAGCAGGGACTGGTTTACAAGACCAGTATCACATATTAAGTCAGATTTTAATATTTATATATAGCAGGCATTGAATGAATGCCATCAGTAGATAGAATGAAAAACAAGAATAGAAATTATTGTTTGCATATTTTATATTGTTATATTCTATTTATTTGGAATATGTTATAAAATAATAAAACACAAGAAGGAAATGGCAAATGTTAAGCCCAGGATGATTATGTGTCATCAAGTCAGTGTTGACTCTTAACAAACACATTTTCTCAAGGATGCTCTGTCCCCAACCCCCAATCTTCCGGTTTTTGAACTATACCCATCACCACTGTACTAGTTAAGCTCAAGAGGTACCCCAAAGTCACCTAATCCATCACATAAAGTCAGTAAATTATAGATATGGCTCTAGTATTTGCTAGATTTGGTTTAGAACTCCAAGGTAGGCATAAGTATGTTCTTCACCCACTTTTCCCAATAACCACCATGAGGTAAGTTGAGCTGGGAGAAAGTCAGCGGTGGGTTGCTCCCGGTTCGGCCCGGTTCTAAGAACCGGTAGCGCCGGCGGCAGGAGGCTCTGCCCACCCGCCCGGGACGCTTCTGCGCATGTGCAGAAGCATCACGCGCGCGCAAACCGGTAGTAAAGGGTTTTAGAACCCACTACTGGAGAAAATGACTGGCCCAAGGGAACACTAGATACAGAAAATGAGTTCTGTCTATCAGCCAGTTGCTTTCTCTGACTTTTTTAAGGCTAGATAGCTTACAAATGGTTCTGATGGGATACATGTCAGGTATAACCAGGTCCTCAGCTTGGTGGCATTTGTGGTATCCTTTTCAAAGTTCCTGCTTTGCTTTGTTTTCTTTTCTTTTTTTTAGGGATATCCCAAGATTGGTCAGACTATGCCCTTTGGTGGGAGCAAAAGAAATACTGGCTTCTGAAAACTCATTGGACTCTAGATAAATATGGAGTGCAAGCAGATGCCATACTCTTGTTTACCCCTCAGCACAAAAATCTGTGCCTTCGTTTACCAAGCATGAAGATTGTGAGACTGAACGTTAGCTTCTCTTCTGTGGTATTCAGGGTTGTTGGGGACATCTGCAAGAGCCTTGGTAAGTGGCATTCACATATGCTGCCCTGATGTGCTTCCGGCAGATGTTGTAAGTGATGTCCACATGTCTGTCTTGGGAATCTTCCACTTTATGTCTGAATTCTCATGGAGCACTGTTTCCAATAGTAACATGCATAACAGGATGATTTGATGAATGCTGTCCATTTAAATACAGGTGAAGTTTTCAATGAACTAATAAGAATATTAGTAATAAGGATAGTCAGCTTCTTGGTTACTTTCATAATTATTCCCTAATATTTCCCTAAGTATGAGAGCCAGTTTGTTGTAATGGTTAAGGCACCAGGCTAGAAACTGGGAGACTGTAAATTCTAGTCCCACCTTGGGCACGAAGCTAGCTGGATAGCAATAGCAATAGCAGTTAGACTTATATACTGCTTTACAGTACTTTACAGCCCTCTCTAAGCGGTTCACAGAGTCAGCATATTGCCCCCAACAATCTGGGTCCTCATTTTACCCACCTCGGAAGGATGGAAGGCTGAGTCAACCTTGAGCCGGTGAGATTTGAACTGCCGAACTGCAGCTAGCAATCAGCTGAAGTAGCCTGCAGTACTGCACTCTAACCACTGCGCCACCTCGGCTCTTGGATGACCTTGGCCTAGTCCCTCTCTCTCTCAGCCCTAGGAAGGAGGCAGTGGCAAACCATTTCTGAAAAACCTTGCCAAAAACAACTGCAGAAACGTGTCCAGGTAATTGCCAGGAGTCAACACTGGCTTGAAGACACCCCAAAAAAAATTATTTAAGTTAATCCAAAATTAATTTCTTCATATTCAGAGTGATGGCTAACACCATCCATCATGTTCATCCATTCCAAGCTTATCTTTGAGGGGGGCAGTATACCGATTAGATAGATTTTTTTAAAATAGTTTTTTATTGACTAAACAAAAACATTGGACATGGTGCGACTTTTCTGGTTCAAACATTTCCATAAAGTTTTACCTAACGACAACTATCATTCGTGCCCAATATTTAAATATATACAATCTATCAAGCTTCAAACACATATATCCCTTCATATGTACAAGTTACTTTCAATACAAATACAATTCCTACATATCACACAATACTATAATAATATTTTTCAACTCTCAACTTATCAATGTTTTTCTGTACCGACATTTCCTCCTCATTTCTAACCACTGATACATTTTATTCCAGATTTCGTAATATTCCGTCTCACCCTTATCTATGAGTTCTAGAGTCAGCCTGTCCATTTCTGCACAAATCAATATCTTCTTAATTATCTCTTCTTCAGGGGGTATCTCTTTGCTTTTCCAATTTTGCGCACATTCTCTGGTTTCTCTTCAGATCGTATAAATCTTTCACCTTTTTCATTCCAAGCTTATCAATCACATCCCTTTCAGATGCAGCCTACAGAACAGCAGCCCCAATGAGGTATGAAGACGTAACGCTTCTCTCTCTTTGGAACATCTGCCTTCTAATTTATGAGAGAATAGATTTTGTTCAATAATTGCAATCTATTGAACATTTTCTCATATAACATTGAGTCACTTATTTGGAGAAGAGCATTTCTTTTTCCATTACTACACTTTTATAGCAGGTCCAAGATATAAGTTATTGCCTGCTTGGTATGAAGATCAAGGTTCCCATCTACTTCTACCTATACAAGCCAAACAAGATGTGATTGAATTTTGCTTCAACACTGGCATCTTCCCACACTGAGCAGCCGGATGCAGAAGAGAAGAGGGCTCTTTAATTTTTAACATTTCACTGCAAGTACCTTGCCATGCAAATTAGAGTTGGTGGCTAGGGCATTTCCATACCATGAGCATATGGACACAACCTCTCTGCTTCTTTTAAGCCTTTTATCTATGGAATTCTTTGTTTATTTAATTCTTTGTTTATTTTATTTTATTTTATTTCTTTGTAAAGCATATATAAGATTACAGAGAAAGTATAAACATGATTGTGAATACATGATATGGTTACAAATACATGGGGACATTAGGACAGGGACGGTAGGCACGTTGGTGCGCTTATGCACGCCCCTTACAGACCTCTTAAGAATGGGGTGAGGTCAACAGTAGATAGTCTAAGGTTAAAGTTTTGGGGGTTTGGGGAAGAAACCACAGAGTCAGGTAGTGCATTCCAGGCATTGACCACTCTGTTGCTGAAGTCGTATTTTCTGCAATCGAGTTTGGAGCGGTTTACCTTATGTTTGTGTCTATTGTGTGCTCGTGCATTGTTGCAGTTGAAGCTGAAGTAGTCATTGACAGGTAGGGCATTGTAGCAGATAATTTTATGTGCTACACTTAGGTCAGACCCAAGGCGGCGTAGTTCTAAATTATC
>QLTV01000974.1:5616929-5677683 GCA_003457575.1 Thermophis baileyi | reverse complement strand
AGTATATAGTAGCTTTAATTTTTAATCTAGACAGCATACTAAAAAGCAGAGACATCACCCTGCCTACAAAAGTGCGTATAGTCAAGGCTATGGTTTTCCCAGTTGCAATGTATGGCTGTGAAAGTTGGACCATACGAAAGGCTGAGCGCCAAAGAATGGTGCTGGAGAAGACTCCTGCGAGTCCCTTGGACTGCAAGGCGATCAAACCAGTCAGTCCTAGAGGAGATCAACCCTGACTGCTCTTTAGAAGGCCAGATCCTGAAGATGAAACTCAAATACTTTGGCCACCAAATGAGAAGGAAAGACTCACTGGAGAAGAGCCAAATGCTGGGAAAGATTGAGGGCAAAAGAAGAAGGGGACGACAGAGAATGAGGTGGCTGGATGGAGTCACTGAAGCAGTAGGCATGAGCTTAAATGGTCTCCAGAGGATGGTAGAGAACAGGAAGGCCTGGAGGAACGTTGTCCATGGGGTCGCGATGGGTCGGACACGACTTCGCAACTAACAACAAAAGCTCTCCCCAACTTGGTACACCTTCCAGATAGATTGGCCTTCAAGTCCCTGGATCTTGAGACAGTCAATCTCTAAACTATATAATGCTACTTCTGTTGATCTTAGCATGCAAGAGGGTTTAAGTGAAGGTTGTAGAGGCAAGTGTCTGTTTTATCTACTACTTACTTGTAGATTATCCTGGAGCTATTAGCAACGTATGTTTAATTAGCGGCTATTTACTAAAGTATTGTAAAAGTAAAATATCTTTTGAGTTGAGTGGAAATTTGACCTTTATGGGCACTTTTTTTTATATAATCATACTTAAGTGATTGATCCCTGCCTTTTTTATGATGTTTTTTTGTAAAACAGCCTGCTGTTTCTCCAGTTTCCCATCCAAGTGTGCCCAATTCCTCTTAGCTTATTGAAATCATCCAGGGTCAGCTAGTGCTTCTATCTTATCTAAATAAGAGTTTTGGGTCAGTTTTAGGTCACTAATGTACGGAGAGTGCTGTGTGGTGGAGATTAAGACTGGTTCATCTGACATGTCCTTTCTGCTGCTTTTATCAGTTGGGCTAGCTAGGTGGAACCTTTTTCCTCTCAGAAGCCCTTGGAAGCAAATGCCTTGAAAGCAGAAGCAGCAGAGGACTACTCTGTTTGATGGGCGTGGAATATGCTTTTCCTCTAAACCAGGGGTCTCCAACTTTGGCAACTTTAAGACTTGTGGACTTCAACTCCCAGAATTCCTCAGCCAGCTTGCTGGCTGAGGAATTCTGGGAGTTGAAGTCCACAAGTCTTAAAGTTGCCAAGGTTGGAGACCCTTGCTCTAAACAATGACTGCAGTTAAAGAGTGAAAGGAGGACAAGTTTCTGGGAGTCCAAGACCAACAATTTCTAACTTCATTAGAACTCTTTCAAGGAAGGTCACCTCTAGACTATTTGTTTGATTCTCGTCAAACCTGGTGTTTGAATTAGAGCAGCCTGCTTCCATTGTAACTTATCATTAGATAAGTGGTTTAACATTAAGAATTGGTTCCTGGTTGTCTTGCTTTTCCCTCCCTGCTCTTTTTTCCCCTCTTGCTGTAGAGTCTTCTTACATTGATAGACCTCAGGACAGAAGCTGTCGTCTTTTATTCATTGTCTCCTTTCTAGCTGGAAAGTGATGTTTAAATGTTTTCACAGAATAAAGTTAAAGTGAAAGCACTTCCAGTAACCACTAATGTTTTATTTGCCTACTCCATAATCCTGTTTCTCTGTTTCTTGTCCTAGCTGATTTTTTGAAACAAAATATTTTAACGGAAAGATAATATTCTTTGTTCCATTTATTAAAAATTAACCCCATAGCTGATTTCAAAAGTACCGAAATTCCTATAATGGTGAAGGATGTTTGCCTAGTTCTGCTTTCCAAAATTATTATTATGGTTGGTCAACCAGCCACATGTTTAGATTGGTTTAGCATTTTTGCCCATCTGGCAAGTCCTCCTCAAGGACCTGGGAGAGGCAGATTTAATAATATTAAAGATATTATTGCAGGATGCAAATGGTTCCAAGTAAATCTAATTTTTGCCATTGATTGATGATGATTTTGTCAATGCCAATGTTGGTAGTGGTATTATTATTATTATTATTATTATTATTATTATTATTATTATTATTATTATTATTATTATTATTATTATTATTATTATTATTATTATTATTATTATTATTATTATCTTTTATTCATTAAACATGAAACTCAGTCAACTGAATATTTAAAAATGTATCACAAATATCATTGACTGGCACTGATGGTTGATATGGGTTGCTGCCAGCCTCCTAGGTATCAACCAAGTATCTTCTTAAAATGTACGTTGTTCCGATTAGCACAGTCATTTGCAGTTCTACTGGTGTTATAGCAGGAAGCTGCAATTTCTTGATGTATTTTGTAAAATTCTTGGACGTGGTACCAAATGTCCCGATGACAATGGGTATCACTGTCACATGTTTCATCCATAATCACATAGTTTCAGTTTATATTAGTAGTAGTAGTAGTAGTAGTAGTAGTAGTAGTATGCCACTTAAGGACTCTGGGTGGCTCACAAAATTAAAAGAAATTACAATAAAACACACACACACAAAAAGAAAAATATGGCAGTATGATGAAGTGAGCAGTCTCAATCTCCCTCTGCAAAGGCCTGAGCAAAGCCCAGTCATCACAGTTCTTCTAAACAACAGCAGAGAGGGGAAGCAACCAGAACTCAGGGAGAACCTTGTTCAGAGGGCAGGCACTGCTATAGAGAAGGCACGCTTCTGGGTTCCAAAGAGATGACGTCGTTTAATCAAAGGAACCCAGAGTGGGCTAATCCTACAGGATAGAATTAGATGGGCAGATGTTATGGGGGATATGAGATCCCTCAAGTAACCAGGCCTATATCATGAAGGGCTTTATAGGTAATCAGCACCTTGAATTGCGCCCAGAAGCAAATCCCGCCCCCCTCCCCAATAACATCAATAGGAACTGGCCCTGGAGAAAGAAGGGGACCACCTTAAAATGGTTTTCACAATCCACAACCCTTGGTGCCGACTCACAAGGATACCATGGGCAACTGTGCTGAAAGCCACTGACAGATCAAGAAGCACTAGGATGGATGCACCATCGCCATCCTGACTAAGGCTGCCTCAGTACTAAATCCTGATCTGAAACCCAACTGAAATTGGCCTTCATAATCTGTTTCCTTTAGGGTTCTCCTCAGTTGCAGATCAATCACCTTTTCAACAAATTTCCCCAAAAAGGGAAGGTTGGAGACTGATGGTAGTTATCAAAAACCATTGGCTCCAAAGATGGCCTCTTGAGGAGACACATCACCATCTCTTTCAAAGCAGGAGAAACTCTTTTTCTCAGAGAGACCAATAACCACGGTATGGGCCCAACCATGGGTCATCTTTTAACCTGTCCAGGAGGGCAAAAGGAAACGATGTGTCAAATCGATGGACTCTCTTGGATGATAGAACCCACTGGTCTTTCCAGCCTGTTGATATTTTCAACTGTGTTGCAGGTATTAGACGATCAGAAGAACTGTCTCTGCTGAAGCCAACCAATGAGATAAAAAAGAAAAAGAGAAAAGACAAAGAGAAGGACAAAGACAAAGAACCCGTCGTAGAAGATATTTTAAACCTGCACAATCCTCCAGTGAGTTTGGGATTGCCAGGTAACAGTGCAATAGACAATACTGATTCTGACTTATTTATTGGCTGCCTTCTCTATACATTGAACTTTGAAAAGTAAGAACAAAAGGCCATGTAATTCATAGGTTAAAGAAACCTTTGAGCTTGTTTTTCTATAAGCTGGTTTTTAACCTTGGCTATGCTGACTCAAAATGATAGGGATTATTGGGGGCCTCTGGATTGGAAATCCTGCCATCAGGAAAGAAGAAGAAGAAGTATTCAATTCAATTACACATTTTTAGGAATAAGAATTAAGTTTTGACAATGGCATGCAAGAATGCTTTTTGTAGACTAGGAAAGTGAAGCAGTTCTTCGTCGGTTACAGCTTTTGAAAAAGACTTGGTGTTCTAGGGAAATACCAGTTAAAACCACACCAACTCCTGCTGTAAATGTAACTTTCTTTCTACATTGCTGGCAGGCACACCTTATGTGACCTGCAAAAATCCAGATGGTCACTAGCTGGCAGGAAGTCTTTGCTTCCATCTAATGGCTCTCTAGTATTTGGATGGAGCTCATTGGTATGTATACTTAAACTCCATGACTTATTCTGCATTAGGAGTGTCCAACCTTGACAACTTTAAGACTTGTGGACTTCAACTGGCTGATATGACTGGCTGGGGAATTCTGGGAGTTGAAGTCCAGAAATCTTAAAGTTGACAAGGTTGGACACCCCTGTTCTGCATTGTGAAAGATTTAATCATTATTCTCTGTGTGTGCCCACTTGGAAGTATTCTCCCTTTTTTCTAAAGAAAGACATGAAAGAACCTGAGCGCCATGCAATTCAGGTCTGGCACAGTACCATCTATAGAACAATTATGGTTAGTGATACTTACATATTAGGAAAAAAACAGTTATGACAGGAACCAGGATATTAAAGAAAGAGATACTTTGAATTATAACAATGGCATAGTATTCCAAACCAAAGTGCATCTGAAGTTAGAAAACTAAAAGTACATTTAACTAATTTTTTTTAACAAGCACAATTATCTAGATTGCTGGAATTTCATTTTCTATTGAAAGCTGCCTGCAAAACTATTAAATAGAGTCCCAAAGAGGTGTTTTTTTTCAAAGAAATAAAGGTTTGTTTTAGAAAATAAAGGTTTATTTTAGAAAAAGAAAGTATATTAGAAAATCATCTCCTTTGACATTCAGTGATGTTATAAACTGATGGTTTTATTTTCTGTTCTCAATATTTCAGCCAGTCCTGGCTTATATAGCAAGACAATGACCCCGACTTATGATCCCATTACTGGTTCACCTGTCCCTTCCACCATTGCATGGTTCAGTGACAGCCCATTGGCACAACAGAGCTGGAGCACCCTCGCTTTTAGCCATCCTAACTGTGCACCAGAGACACTTGCCAAAATGTATCAGCCTCGAACATTGGTTGACAAAGCCAAACTGAATGCTGGGTGAGGAACCTTTCTTTTTGAATATTAGCATTAGACCATTTTGACAAGCCAAGGGCAATGTTGATTGTGTGTGCTGTGTATCCCTACACAAAGGGTTAATTAGGATATCTGGCACTTTTATCTGAAACCTAAGCCATAAAAGACCCTTCCCAAGTAACATAATTTAGAATTTTCATAGAAACAAGGACCTGAAGTAAGATTTGGGACAAACGAAAAGTAACACCTTGACATATACTGTTAGGAATAAAACAAGGCTCAAATTCCTCTTTGCACTTTTGATTGTTCATAACTGTATTTCTCTCTTCTCAAACATATTTTTTCAAAGCACACATATTTTCCTCTTATATACATAAAATTTGTAATTTCTAAATATGTTCATTTGCTAAAATTGAAAAACCTATACAGCTACCACTACTTTTGCTAAATGTTGTCCCGCATTATTGAGGCTAACATTTAAGGGACTATAGGTCATAAAAAGGGAGTTTGTTGAGGCTAACACGGTCATGGGCAACATCTAGTAATAGGCAATAATAGTAATAGGCATTACAGTGTGTAGAAATATATTTCAAGTTTCCTTACTATGACTATACTTACTAAACTCTATATTTCTCACTCCCCCCCCCATATATTTCTGATATCTGGTGCTTTGTTACAACTTGGCATTTTTCTTTCTGTGGTATTTATTGTCAGTGCTTGGTGTTCTTTTCCTTTCAGATGGTTAGATTCATCTCGATCACTCATGGAACAAGATATCCAGGAGGACGATCAACTTCTACTCCGTTTTAAATACTATGATTTCTTTGATTTGAATGCAAAAGTAAGAAGCTCTTTAAGATTCTCGACATGACAATTAAAAAGCAAATTTAAGGATTTCATTTTGTATTCACAACTGAATGTTGTCAAACCACAGCTTATAGATCAGAGTACAGTAATACCATATCAGTTTTCTTTTAACATAAGTAAAATAACGCAATAGTTTTTGTTGAATATTCTCTTTCGTTTGACTTATCTATTTGATTTCGGGATTGTGCAACTCCAAGCTGACTTGAGGTGGCTCACAATATTAAAAAAAATTAATAAAACATACTGCTTTTGAAACACTCTGTACATGCATCTCTCTATTCCCTTTTAGGGTAAAAATATTATGCAGAGTGCAGATAAAGAGTAAGAAGTAGTAACACACTTTAGTTTTGCACCATCACACTTCACTAGGCTTCTCCATATCTTCTTGTCTTGAAAATTATCCTTGTTTTATCCTTGTGCACTTATCGCTTCAAAAATTGCCTTTTGTTATGTAATCTTATCAATGTTATCAAACAACTTTCTTTCTCTTCCTCTCAACCAGCTCATTCTTCTATATACTTCCTTTGAGCTAATTAATTGTCTCTATTTAACCAAACCATCTGAACATTACTTTCATACTGTACTGGCTATTCAGTTTTGTATTCAATCTACATTTACTCATCCCCCATTCATTCCTCATTCAATCACTTCTTGTATTAGTAGATAAATACTCCATTCCTACTGTATTCAATTTATGTATTTATTTCTCTGGACAGACCCATTGCTCAATTCCATATTCCATTTAAGTGGGCAGAAGCACATTCTTACAGACATTTTCACTTTTTTTTTTTGATAAGGATTCATTTCTCCCAACAGCTCACTGTATTCATGTCCCAAGCAAAATGTCTTTAACATCACTACAAATATTCCTTATATATATTAGCCATAAAAATACATTACACAAAACAGAGGTCATCATATATCTTTGTTTAATTCCTTGATCAATATTAGACAAGCATTTATTCTTATACGTATTTTACTTCCATCACATACCACTCTTACCAAATTTAACAGCTAACCTTCAATTCCATATCTATGCAAAACATCTCCAAATTTATGCCTATATCTTAGCATATGTTTTGCTTAAATGACCAGCTGAACAGCAAAAGCTCTGGTCAAAGTACTCTGCTTCCTAGCATAAAATTACAATGAATCCCCTTTTAGTTTTTATTTTAATTCTTGTTACTTTTTTATTTGTATAATAATGGCATTCTTCTAGTCATCTGCCATTGGTACTTTCTTCAGACATTAAGCAAGTTGCATAGCTACTCCCTGAGCAAACTATGTGTAGATTTTAACACTCAGTTAAGTGTTAGTACTCAGTACTCAATCTATACCGGTAGCCTTCTTATTTTTCAATATTATCACTTCCTCTTTATCAGTTTTTTTTGGATATTAATATGGACAGCATTGTTCCAATTCCACCCTTGAACATATCAGTATCATCCTTCATAAAGCTGTCTAAAATACTACATATCTATTTCTCCTTATAAAGCCATTAAACCTTCCCCCAAAATCTGATCCTAGCACCACTCGTTTTTGTAGTGCAGCTGTTGACATACAGTGCAAAATGTGGTGCAGTTCTCTGGTTAACAAAAGTTACCCCCTCTTGATCATCATGAATGAGTTGCCATCAAGTTGGCAACCACACACATTTTCTCCAGGATGACCTGTTCCCAACCTGCGTAGCTTCTTCTCTGGCAACATTACACTGCTAACTAGAGCATACAAAACGTTTGCTAGACCAATTCTCGAATACAGCTCACCTGTCTGGAACCCGCACTGCATATCGGATATTAATACAATTGAGAGAGTCCAAAAATATTTCACGAGAAGAGTCCTCCACTCCTCCACTTGCAACAGAATACCTTATTCCACAAGACTTGAAATTTTGGGCTTAGACAACTTAGAACTACGTCGCCTTAGAACCGATCTAAATGTAGTTCATAAAATTATCTGCCACAATGTCCTACCTGTCAATGACTACNCTCCTGTGGACCTCACTTCATACTTAAGAGGTCCGTAGAGGGGGCGTGCATAAGCGCACTAACTTGCCTATTTTCCCTATAATTGTATTTTTATATTATTCCTGTTTTTACATGTTTGACAAATAAATAAATAAATAAAATAAAAATAAAATAAATAAACCTCATCCTTCAGGTCCTCCAGTGGTGTGTCCTCCTTTGTTGAAACGGAGTACAAAATGTTTCAAAGGACTGTATATTTGGAGGTAGTTAGGCTGCTTAACTGTTGGACCTATGGCAAAGTCTGCTTATTTCTAATGCAACCTGATATTGCTTCTCTTGGCAGTATGATGCAGTACGGATCCACCAGCTATATGAGCAAGCCCGCTGGGCTATTCTGCTGGAAGAAATAGACTGCACCGAAGAAGAAACCTTCATTTTTGCTGCACTGCAGGCATGTACTTGATCTTGTTACCAAACCAGTTTTTTTCTGTTTGAAGCAGTCACCTGCCAGAACATGAACACCCAGGGAGCAGGGACTTGGATTGATTGTTCCAAGTAAGACCTTTCCCCCGCCTTTCTTCAGAAAAGTGATAAACTAGTTTGCTATTTCAAATTCTGTTTACACAAATGTCAATGATTAACGGAGGGTATTTGATGAGGCGGCTAATTCTTCAAATGTTGTAGAGCAAATATTGAATTGTGTTACCTCCCAAATACAAAACATAGATGGATCGTGATACAATCCCATTTCCAAACGATGAGAAAATATCATTAATCCCCAAAGTGTTAAATGTTGAGTTTTGAGTTTGATAAGAGTCCTTCCTCAGATTGGATGTTAAACAAAAGGACAGAAGGCCCTTTTGCGCATTTATTAACCAGGTTTAGTTGTTTTCAGATCAGTTCAGAAATTAGTTCTTCAAATATAAACCCAAACAATAATTAAATGACTGCAATTCTCCGCATGTCTAATTGGACAACAGCCACAAGGAATTGAATGGGATTTTATACTCCGAAAGAGTTTATGGGATTATCCCCTAAAGGTACCTGCACAAACTTCATTTTCATTGAGTATGTAAGGCAAACTTCTATAGGGAAGAAATTATTCGGATGAATTGCTATAACTCACATATTTATGGAGCAGAATGACCTTGTTTACTATTTGGAATATTACTTTCCTGCTCTTTATCTGTATTCCCTTTCGTTCGCCATTTTTTTCTTTGGTTAATTTATATTTATTAAGGTGTTTTTCTTAGAATTACGGTAAATACAAATCAAAAGAAAAGTAGGAAACAAGAAAGTGCAGAAAACAGAAAAAAACTAGAATTAAGTAATATTCTCCAAAGCACCTGAGGGTAGGACAAGAAGCAATGGGTGGAAACAAATCAAGGAGAAAAGCAACTTAGAACTAAGGAGAAATTTCCTGACAGTTAGAACAATTAATCAGTGGAACAACGCCTCCAGAAGTTGTGAATGCTCCAACACTGGAAGTTTTTAAGAAGATGTTGGATATGGGGTCCACAGATTCTGCCTTGGAAACAGAATCCAAAGGGGGGAATGCAAAAGAAAAGAAAAAAAGAGGCCATATAATATATATTGTTTCCGTTTCAGATGGATTGCCCCTTTCTCTTTTTATGCATGGGAACACACTAGCCCAAGTGCTTAGTAAGAGTACTAGAAGAATCAGTGCAAAAGGCCCTTCTCACTAGCAAGCCTGTTAGGAACATATCTTGTTGGGGAAGCTGAAAGAACTGCTTGCATAAGGATGATTTTCCCTGCTTTTCTTAGCAGCTACCACATGTTTTGCTGGATAGAAAATGTAGCCTGGTTTAAAACAAAGCCATCAGAGCTGTGGTGGCACAATGATTAGAATGCAGTACCGCAAGCTAATTCTGCTAATTGCCGACTGCCAGCAGTTCGGCAATTTGATTCCCACCGGCTCAAGGTTGACTCAGCCTTCCATCCTTCCGAGGTCAGTAAAGTGAGGACCCAGATTGTTGGGGACAATAGGCTGACTGTGTAAACCACTTAGGGCTGTAAAGCACTATGAAGCGGTATATAAGACTAAGTGCTATTGCTATCTTATTTGGTCTGTTTTAACTTTTTGTATGAATAGCTTTTAGCCTTTCCGAGAGTATAATCAGCCAGGAATGATTTTATTTTGATAAATACATCATTCAGCAGCTTGGAGTAAAATTAGGATTGACAGTCTATTACTGAGATGCTGTAAATATCTTAAGACTGTAAAAAAAAGATCAAATTGATAAAAACATAATTGCTTCCATTGCCTTTTATACATGTGATGAGTCAGAATCAGGGGTGGGTTCCTCCCGGTTCGGACCGGTTCTCCCAAACCGGTAGCGGCCCGCTGGTGACGTCACAATGACATCACCGAACGAGGGGTGTGCCTAGCTGATGAGAGCTAAATAGCTTCAAATAGAGGCTTTGTTTTTTTTCCGGATTTTTTGTTACTGCGCATGCGTGCGCAAAGCGTGCGCGTGCCCACACGGCGCGCCCACACGGCGCGCCCACACGGCGCGCCCACACGGCATGCCCACGCGGTGCACCCACGCAGCACGGGAGGGAGAGAACCAGCAGCGAGGTAAGTTGGAACCCACCCCTGGTCAGAATATACTAAACAAACGGAAAGGCTAAACAGATTTCATTGTAAAGATTTTAGTATTAACTTCTCAGTTTGTTTCCTGTATATGAAATCAACAAGCTTACCAGATACCATCCGGGTATCTTTTCCCTTGACTGCAGTACCATATCAGCAAGATGACCTTATCATCAGGATCCAAAGACTTCACAGTTGAGAGTGAAACCGACGAAGTGGAAGCAGCGCTTTCCAATCTGGAAATAACACTAGAAGGTGGAAGATCAGAGAGCCTATTGGTATGTCATTCCCTTCCTTTGGGCACGGAGTCAAGGTAACATTCAGGGTGTAGGAAATTAAGCTGGGCTCACTTTATCAATGAGCATATTTCCCACTGTACCTGGTAGGCCAGGATGGACATCCTATGGCTCTCTGGAAGTTGATGAATTGCAACATCCACTATCAATGCCTGCTTGGGGTAAAGAGAATTAGAGTTCAACAGTATCTGGATATATGTACAGGTGGTCCTCAACTTACAACAGTTCATTTAGTGACCGTTCAAAGTTACAACGACGCTGAAAAATGTGACTTATGACCATTTTTCACAGTTACGACCTTTGCAGCATCCCCATGATCATGTGATCAAAATTCAGATGCTTGGCAACTGGTTCATACTTATGACCGTTGCTGTGTCCCAAGGTCATGTGATCATCTTTTGCGATTTTTTCACAAGCAAAGTCAGTGGGGAAGCCAGATTCACTTAACAACCGGGTTACTAACTTATCAACTGCAGTGACTCACTTAACAACTGTGGCAAGGAAGGTCGTGAAATGGGGCACAACTCACTTAACAAATGTCTCACTTAACCACAGAAATGTTGGGCTCGATTATGGTCGTAAGTCGAGGACTACCTGTACAATATCTCTTTAACACAAGAGGAGGGGAACCTTATTATGATATTATCACTCTTCTCTAATTCTGCTTTTCAGGTATTTTTAGTACAGGGTAGTTTGTGCCTAATTTCTGATTTACCTGGGATTTTAAGAGATACAAACTTATTTTCAATATTGTATCATTTCAGGGGAACTTAGCTTTTGGCTATTCCCTATGTCCTAAATTTAGATTTTGTGGGTTTGTTTTGGAAATAAACTTTTACATTTATCTGCAATGTATTGCTGAATTGGGCAATAAATGTGGGGAAAACAAATAGCAAATTAGCAACCGTAATATGCACCAACCATGCAACCATAATGTGGGCCAATCATTGACATGCAATTGAAAGTATCTAGCTATGCCTTGTTACTAGCATAATTCTTGGTTCTCCATAGGAGGATATCACAGACATTCCAAAGCTTGCTGATAACCTCAAACTATTTAGGTAAGGAAAAGGAGAGATGGTAACCGCCCATATATTGAACAATGTTGTTTACTTTAGCATACTTTGTTGTGTTTCGTTACACTGAATTTTGAAAGCAATCAATATCCCAAATCTCAAAATTCAATATGATATTGTATCAGGATCGTTTCAGTTGAATTGGAAATTGATTTAATATGTCTATAAGCCATCCTTCATATAAGAACCACTCCCAGGATGGTTCACAAAATTAAAATAATATCATCACAATAAAACTCAATGCTTAAATCCATTAGAATACTACTGCATGAAAAACGATCGAATTTGTGTTTTCATAAAGGAATGAATGACTTACTTGAAATATTTCAGGAAAGCAGTCTTTGTACATGAAGACGTAAGATGAATAACCAAGATATTTTACAATTCAGTGTTTTGTGGAAATAGAAGAGGGGGCAGGTGATAAAATATGCATGTCGATATTACAATACAGGTAGTCCTCGACTTACAACAGTTCAGTTAGTGACCGTTCAAAGTTACAATGGCACTGAAAAAAGTGACTTATGACTGCTTTTCACACATACGACCCTTGTAGTATCGCCATGGTCATGTGATCAAAATCCAGATGCTTGGGAACGGTCTCACATTTATGACAGTTGCAGTGTCCCGGGATCATGTGATCAGCTTTGGCGACCTTCTGACAAGCAAAGTCAATGGGAAAGCCAGATTCACTTAACAACCACGTTACTAATTTAACAACTGCAGTGATTCACTTAACAACTGTGGCAAGAAAGGTCGTAAAATGGGGCAAAATTCACTTAACAAATATTTCACTTAGCAACAACAATTTTGGACTCAGTTATACAAGCTCCACAATTTCTATACTTTTACCTGCACTGAGAAGTAAGCTCAAAGGCCAGGGTTTGCATGTTTTGTCTTTGTGGGGGTGGGGGTCACTGTAGTTTCTACTAGCCCCCTGTGATTTGCTCCTCTCTGATAAAGCAGCTAAAACAGAGAAACACATACTTCTGAATGAGACAACCACATGGACTTTCATAATATATGGGAAATAAAACTTGGCCAAAAGGGTTGACAAATATTCTCATTAGAACAGAGACTTGATGAAGCAATTCTTCATTTGCAGATCCAAAAAGCTGGTGCTGAAAGCCTTCAAGCAATATTGGTTCGTCTTTAAAGACACATCCGTGTCTTACTTTAAAAACAAAGAAGCTGAACATGGAGAACCTATCGAGAAGCTTAACCTAAGAGGTAGAAGCTGATATTTTCATACAGCAACTTATGAAGTGCGGTTGCATCTACAGAGATCTCCTAGCACAATAAGCATTTTTGTTCTTTGTTTATATGTCTGAGTACACACAGACATGCATGTCTGTGCACACGCATAGACACAGATTGCTCTGTCTTTATACAGTATTTACCGTATCCTGTTTTTGAACAGTTGGGAGTATTTTGGTCTCATTTACTGACAGATGTCCAAAGGATACTAAGCATTATGACATTGTTGCCCACATAATATGTGCCGAAGTGTGGATACCACTGCCATGAGTGAAGATGAGGAACACATGAAAGCCACATGCCTCCGTAATTACACTTCTGGCCACAGAAATTGTATTAGCAATAGCACTTAGACGTATATACCGCTTCACACTGCTTTACAGCCCTTTCTAAGCGGTTTACAGAGTCAGCATATTGCAATCTGGGTCCTCATTTTACCGACCTCGGAAGGATGGAAGGCTGAGTCAACCTTGAGCCTGGTGAGATTTGATCTGCCAAATTGCAGGCAGCCGGCAGTCAACAGAAGTAGCCTGCAGTACTGCATTCTAACCACTGCACCACCGCAGCTCTTATTATATAGCTTCACAGAAATTGTGCCAGGCTTTTGCTGCCCTGAGTTCCCAAATTATGCCAGCATTAGTGATCAGTGGGAAGTGATGAAATCCCACTGGTGCAAATGTTCTGTGTATATTGCAAATCCCATATTGATCATCTGCTTATGACATGCTTCAATGTCACTTATATTTTTTCTGGGGAAAGGTCCTCATAGCCCCAGTCCTCTATCAATTTAAACACATCAGATGAAGATGTATTATTGATCAGATGACGATCAGTAAACATCATGGTCTCCCTTGAAAGTAAACAGTATCAGCTAAGGCTGAGTGCAACCCCAGAATAAAATTACTTTGCTCTGCAAGGTTACATTTATCCTCTTAACTGCAGCGGTCCCCAATCTTGCCGTGTCCATGGAGCTGCAGCAGGGTGCGGGGGGGGGGGGGAATGGTTTCACATGCGCAAATGGAGCTTCACGTGCTCACCTGCTGCTTGCATGGCCCAGTTCCCAACGGTGCGTGGATCTCTACCAGACTGGGGGTTGGGGACCTCTGCTTTAGTGGTAAGTAATAATTAATCATTTACCTTTGTAAAATTGTCCTTATTACTTTTTTTTATATGCTGTTTGTTCTCCCTGTCTTTCTCATGTATTGTTCTTAAATGAAGATGAAACGTAAGTTTACATATAAATTCTCTTCTGTTTTGTTGTTCAGGATGTGAAATTGTCCCAGATGTAAGTGTGTCAGGGAAAAAATATGGAATTAAATTACTCATCCCAGTTGCCGATGGAATGAATGAAATACATTTGAGGTGTAATGATGTGAGTAACAAAACAGCTGAATGAACCTATTGTGTGCACAGAGGAGGAGTATTAATGTGCTTTTTGTGCATTGCATTGCCCCTTGGGAAACCTCATTAAGGTCCAGGTGCTTGGCTGGCATTTCAGTGCATTGCAAACCCACACAGTGCATAAATATTCCCAGCTATTTGTGCACAGAAATAAAACAAGGCTTGTATAGAAAAAAAACAATGAACCAAATCCCAGGTTGCCTTGCATGTATATCCCCCGACGCGCCTCCATTCGTGTGAGGGGATTTTTGTCTAAAAGTCTGTGTCAAGAGCTACTTTGCCAAACAATTCTGTAAATTTGTCGGTATTTGTCCTTTGCCTCATATGACCTTCCTGGCTGAAGAATTCTTGTGAAACAGCTTCCCTCCCTAAAGTCATTAATGTCTGGCAGGTTCCACAGACAGGACAATAAGGCTTTCTCAGCCAACTGTAGGTTTGCCATTGCCTTCTTTCAGCTATATTTTGTGTGGCCTATAGCCCTGGGATTTCCTCAGGCTCTCCCAAGATGGACTGGTGGGGCGGAGGGAAATTAAAGGACAAAGGAAATCTAAGTGTTCTGATACGTCAGTGAGGAGAAAAAAAGGATTCAATATTTTCTATACACATATTTGATATAGATAATATAAAGATAATAAAGAAAAATGGTAAATAGTGGAAAAATACCTAGAAAAGGTGAGATGAGATCTGAACCCGCTCTTTTGGTGAGAAAAGGTGAGGTGAGAGCCACGCCCACTCTTTTGGCCTTCTCAAGGGCCCTGAAGACCTGGCTCTGACAATTGACCTGGGGCCCTGATGGTGGCATGTCATACTGGAGGTGTTCCTTCCTTGCCATCTTTGTTAATTTTTAAGTCAATTTTAGTGGTAATATTTATTGTTTTAATGTGTTATCTTGTTGCTTTTTATTGGCTGTAAGCTGCCTAGAGTCGCCTCTAGGTGAGATGGGTGGCATATAAGTTTAATATATAAAGAAAAGAAAAAGATGATAAAGAACAGCTTCTAATCTTCTTGGCAGCAGTTATAATACATTTTATTTGCCCCCTCTTTCTACATCAGGGGTGTCAAACTCAGGTCCGGGAGCCGGATGCGGCCTGCGGGGTGCTTAGTTCTGGCCCGCGGGGCCGCCCTTGAAATAGCAAAGGACCAGCCCGCGGTGCCTCTGTCAGCGAAAATGGAGCTCAGGAGGGCGTGCAGAGGGCGGCAGAAGGCCGTCGCGGCTGAAAACAGAGCTCGGGATGACATCAAGCTGGCCACACCCACCCCAGCCACACCCACCCTGGCCCCTGAGGTCAAACACAACCCTGATGCGGCCCTCAATGAAATCGAGTTTGACACCCCTGTTCCACATCATAATTTCTACTTTCCATAAGCTACTCTTTCTGATTTTCAAACCCATAAATCACAAGTTCATTTTTCTCTTTTTTCAGCAAAAGGTCCATAAGAGGTTTCCCATCACTGATACTTTTTTCCCACAATCTTGGTACAGTGGTAGGAAGAACATTCCTACCACTGTACCAGGGCTTGCCTCAATTCTAGAAGGGAAATTTCCTTTTGTGCAAGGAGATTTTACTTCTGGAACACAGTAAGAGGAGAGGAAATTCTTGCCTTCTTACTGCTGCCTGCTTGTATGTTTATCATTATATGAAGGCTCACAAATGATGCGTTTAGTGTCACTTTGGTTCAGTCCTGTAGTACTGTATGACCCTCTGGAGGAAATTGAAAATGCATTCAAATCAAATACTAAAAGAACATGAAAATCAAACTTTGGTGAGCTTTCACAGCTCCCTTTTGTTCTCTGCAACATCCTTAACATTCCATCTTCCTCTTAATGTTGCAAACATTTCTTTTCTAGCTTAGGTCTTGCCTGTTTGCTGCCAGATGAAAAATACTCTAGTCATTTTTGTTCTCGGACCCAAACATGAGGGAACAAGAAAGAAACCAGTTCATCCCCTTCATATGGGGTCCTTGAAAGCTTCCCCTTTGAACTTCTGAAGAAGAGATGGGATAGAAGTTTAATAAACAAATTAGGCTGATGAAGTGTTGTTGTCTATGGCAGGGGTCTCCAACCTTGGCAACTTTAAGACTTGTGGACTTCAACTCCCAGAATTCTGGGAGTTGAAGTCCACAAGTCTTAAAGTTGCCAAGGTTGGAGACCCCTGGTCTATGGGATGCTTTCTGAACAGAAGCCTGTGTTGAAGTTAACCAAAGCATTTCAAATGATTGCAGCTAAACAATGCGAGTAAAAATCGGTGCCAGATTTTTTCCCCCCCTTAATATCTCTCAATGGACTGTTCGTTGCAGGAAGAGCAGTATGCCAGATGGATGGCTGCTTGTGCGTTGGCTTCCAAAGGAAAAACAATGGCAGACAGTTCTTACCAATCCGAGGTGCATAACATCCTATCGCTCCTGAAAATGAAAAGCAGAACAGCTGCACCCCAAGAAGTTTCGTATGTAGAAAGCATGGACGTGAAACCGGAATGCTTCATCTCACCACGATACGCTAAGAAATATAAATCTAAGCAGGTAAATGGGGAGCCAAAGAAAATACAGGAACAGCTGGATCTTGGGCCAATTGCAGGGGACATACTCAAACTGACTCAGGTCTAATTGGTAGAGGATTCTTGTTTAATAGGTCAAAAGGTTAATTTCAAGGAGTATTTTTCTTACAGCAAGATCTACAAATAAAATCTGAAGAGACAGCATAAACCTATAAATAGAATATTGGAACCTGAATTTGCGAGATAGGAATTCTTCCCAAAATTGCTTTTCCCTGATCTCAGTGTATTGATTCTATGTAATTGTTCTTCTGTGTTTTTGCATCTGCAGTAGGATAATAAAGGAAGAAGAAGAGATACATTACACTCTTCCATTTTCAGAAGTTCAATTTTCAGAAGTTCTCATCTTCTGCCTCTTCAACCAAAAAAGATCCTGGCTAGCAGGAGCTGAGGAAATAAATAATCCTGTAATTTACCCCAGAAACTCCCAATTCAGAATCTAAAAAAAAAAAAAATGTCAGTAGAACAGCATTTTACAGAATTCATCAACAGTCATATACTTGCATGTTTGCAGTTGCAAATCCCGCTAAGTGTAACTGGAGCAAAAAAGTTTACTGAGCAGAAGTGCACAAAGCAGTCCAAGAAGCTAAAAGAAAACAAATTGTTCAAACCATTTGATGAATGTGATAACCACAATTGTAATTAAACTCTGTCATTAATTAATCTATAGCTAGTTTGGTCTAGTGGTTAAGGCACGAATCTAGAAAGCAAGAGACAGTGAGTTTAAGTCCCGCCTTAGCCATAAAAGCCAGCTGGGTGACCTTGGGCCTGTCATTCTCCCATCTTACCTAACAGGATTGTTATCGTGAGGAAAATAGGAGGAAGGTCTGTTGGATATGTTCGCTGCCTTGAGTTATTTTTGAAAATAAAAAGGTGGAATACAAATAAATAAATAAAAAATGACTCCAGGTTTCCTGTTTAAACATAACGCTCTATCCCAAGCACTTTTGGAGTATGAGATGCTAATATAAATCCAGCACTAGAGTACCAATAAAGGATCCATTTTTATTTCAATAACTATAACAAAATGAATACTTGAGGAGTAAGATAGTTAAACCAAGTTATGAGGGACCTAAGATCTATATCAAAGTGCCAGTAACATTAATCAACAAACAAAAAACTAGAATAGAAAGTAACACCAATGAGTAAAGTGATTCTGAAAAGAAATTATATATATATATATATATATTACCTCTTATTACCAACTAGTTTTATGGTCAACCATACGTATTACAATGCAGCCCTTAAATAAAGCCCTCTTAAACAGCGACCCCCAACCTTTTGGGCACCAGGGACCAGTTCCATGGAGAGAGGTTTTTCCACGGACCAGAGGGGGCGTGGTTTCATTTGTTGCCTGCATCTCGCGAATGGGGCTTCTCTTGTTTGCACGGCCCGGTTTCTGGCATACCGCAGACCGGTGCCAGTCCACAGACCAGGGGTTGGGGACCCCTGCTGTTAAATACTGAATGCCGTTCTTGAATTTCTGCTAGGAAGAGAAGAAAGTGATGGGAAAATTGGCACAGCTGCTTGTCATCCAAGTGACAGAGGTGCTGTTGTAGCTAGAATATCTTTCCACTCACCTGTGCAAAGGAAGGAGGATAGGAAGAGCCAAGATAAAGGGTTTCCATGCTGATGGAGTTGCCAGCAATTTCACATCCTGTATTGACATCCTCAGGGTTCCCCCATTGTGTTCTGTACTCAGTATTTGGTTTGATTCCTTAAAACGGCAGATTAGTAAAATAGCAAAAGTTATGTGGTCCAAGCTTTTTGATTATTTGAATGCTGCTTGTTCATTTCTACTTCAGTTAAATCTGTGCTTTCCTTTCCACGTTTCCCTAGTTAGCTGCTCGCATTCTAGAAGCACACCACAACATCATTCACCTGCCTCTTATGGAAGCCAAACTGAGGTTTATCCAGGCATGGCAATCACTTCCAGAATTCGGCTTATCCTATTATGTTGTAAGGTAATTCTAGTGTTCCTCTGCCCCTAAATTTTTATAGAAGAGTTCTGCTTAGAACCCTTTTAACTACTTTTGTTTTGACTACAGAAATGGCCTTTTTTTGGGGGGGGGGGTTGAAATACATTTTAGGTTTGGAAGCCTTCTTGAAATCACTGTTCTACATACAGATACAGTAATCCTCAGGTTATGACTTTAATTGAGGCCGGAATTTCTAACTAAGCAAAACCACCATTAAGTCAAACATCACGTGACTGCTTAGCAATGGCCATTCCAGCAGTCCCAGATGCAGTTGTTAGTGAGGAGCAGGCAGTCATTAAACAAGGACCTTACATGACCACAACTTGTGACTTCTGGATGAATTCCCCATTGATTTTTTTTTTTCTTGGAAGCCAGCTGGCAATCAAGTCTCCTGCCTCCCAAAAGATTCAAGCCATCCGTGGCTTGGTCCCTCCCAGGCATGAGCCTCGATTCTTCTAAAGCTAAGGATGTTTTCAGGAGATCACTGAGCCAGAAGAGGCTGTCTTGTTTCCCCTGCCTTGCATGAACTATCTCCATTTCAACTAGCCCCTCCCACACTCATCTCCCCCCTATCCTTTTGCCCACCCTGCACAGCATGGTTGAGATGAAGACCCCTCTGTATTCCACTGCCACCATCACTCCCACTGGACATTCCTCTCTGTCCTCCTCAGCACCATTGTTGTCTTCTTCCTTCTCCTCACTTTTGCCTCGTCTTTCTTCCATGGGGCTCACCAACACTGGCCATCCTCAAGCCCCATAGGGCCTCTGTTGGAACTGGGCTTGCCCTCACCATTGCCCCCATCCCTCACCGCTACCTCTGAACCCAACACTGACAGAAGTCCTCTCTGTGGGCCTTAAGGCCAGCCAATGTTGGAAAGCCCAGAGGAGGGGAGGGGATCCAATGCTGAGAAGGGGAAGAAGGTGGATGTGCCAAGGAGAAAAATGAGGAGGAAGATCCGCTGCTGCTGCTGCTGCTGCTGGTGGTGGCAGAATATAGTGGCGTCTTCATGTCAGTTATGATCACATGACCATGGGGATACTGCAACAGCTGTAACTCCAAGGACCAGTTATAAGTCCAACTTTTTCAGCACCTTCATTACCATGAATGGTTGCTAAACAAATAGTCCCAAACCAAGAACTACCTGTAACCCTTTTTCTGGCTTAAAAATATAATATATATTATATAATATAATCTCTTCCCACATTGTTCTTGGTATCTTTCTGGGAGTAATCAGGGCTGCAACATCTGCTTTGTGGCTTCTTTTAAAAATATATTCTGCCTTTCAATATCAAGCAGTGGCCATTTCCTTTCATTGGAAATTATTTTAGAACATGAAAACATGATTGATAATTCTGATTACATAAGCAGAACTAGAATCTATTGAATCTATCGAACACTGGAATTCCCCTGTTCCTGGCACTTGGTGTTACATATTTACAAGACATACTTACATACACACCTATGTTGGATTTATTTATTGACAGCTCCCCCATTTTCAGGTTGTTCTGCCAATACCTAACCCAGACTTATGATTGATCATTTGCCATTAAATCAGTGACAGCTCTTAATAACCACATGAATAGATTTTCTTCAGGATGGCCTGCCTCAACCTGGCCCTTCAGGGTTAACAAGCATAAACGTAATATCATCTGGATTAACTTTTTTTTAGGCCATGCGGAAATCAAAAAGCCTCTTCTGAAAGTTATCTGCTTAGATGGTTATTTTCCCAAGTATGTTTAGTAGTTCTATATTTGGCCAGTAGAGGGAAGCACAGTCTATGATGTGAAGTCAGCAATAAATGCTTGGATTCTGTTAAAAAATCTGTTTGCTTGAAGCCATTTTTGCTCATTCTTATTGGTTGTTGGTTTGTAATGAAAGGAACTATAACTTTCTACAGTATCCCTGTAAAGGAAGAGAAGGGTAGGAAGGAAGTTCCCTCTGCTGCACCTTATAACTTGTGGTTCACCATCTTGCACTGGAGCAACTGATGATTGACAGGACTGCACCCTTCCCTGCTTCCTCCCTTCTTCCATCTCAGCAGTAGCTTCCACTGGGATGGCACTATAGTCAGTCCTTTCCACTAGTGCGCATGGGGAAGTTTTTCCGATTTGAATTTAGATGCTAACTTAACAATATTTGTGTTTCCTGAACTGATACGCAAACCAAAATGCGATTGCCATTTAAAAGAAAATGCCTAGAGATATACAAACACACAAAGATGTACATTAGCAAAAGGGGTATAACAAAATGCACATAATAGCCCGACTCACAAGTACTGATTTGGGAGTGAGAAGGGGAATCAAATGTGAATGGAAAATGCCCCAAAATCTAATCCTGCTCTTTTAATTCACTGGCTTTATGAAAAAGATCATATATAGATAGTCCTTGACTTACAACCCACAATTGGTACCTGAATCCCTGTCCCTAAGCAAGGCAGTTGTTAAGTGAATCACACCTGATTTTATGAACTTTTTTGCACGGGACTTTAATTTAATCACCGCAGTTGTTAAGTGAATTGTGTAGTTATTAAGCAAATCCAGCTTCCCCCATTTGACTTTGCTAATCGGAAGCCAGCTGGGAAAGTGTCAAATAGCCATCACATGACCTGGGATGCTGCAACCGCAATAAATAAATGCCAGCTGCCAAGCTTCTGAATTTTGATCACATGACTGGGGATGCTGCAAGGAGGACTGGTTTTTAAGTCTTTTTTTTTTCAGTGCCCTTGTAATTTCAAACAATTGCTAAATGAGCAGTTGTAAGTCAAAGACTACCTGTAATTCTTTTCTCCTGCTGCTCAGTCTGACAGCAACTAAGATGATCAAAGGCCTGGAGACTAAAACATATGAAGAACGGCTGCAGGATTTGTGTTTGGCTAGTCTAGAGAAAAGAAGGACTAGGGGGGACACGATAGCAGTATTCCAGTGTTTGAGGGGCTGCCACAAAGAAGAGGGGGTCAAATTATTCTCCACAGCACCAGAGGGCAGGACAAGAAACAATGGTTGGAAACTAATCAAAGAGAGAAGCAACCTGGAATTAAGAAGAAACTTCCTAACAGTGAGGACAATTAACCAATGGAACAGCTTGCCTTCAGAAATCGTGGGCGCTCCATCACTGGAGGTTTTTAAAAAGTCACTTATCTGAAATGGTATAGGTTCTCCAGCTTGAGCAGGGGGCAGGACTAGAAGACCTCCAAGGTCCCTTCCAGATTCTATTCTATTCTATTCTATTCTATTCTATTCTATTCTATTCTATTCTATTCTATTCCATTCCATTCCATTCCATTCCATTCCATTCCATTCCATTCCATTCCATTCCATTCTAATGCACATGGGAATAATTGCTTGAAGAAACAGAAGCAATTGGTTGGATTTTTCTCTTTCTCTTCTTTCCCTTAGATTTAAAGGAAGCAAGAAGGATGATCTTTTGGGGATTTCTTATAACAGGCTGATTAGGATAGACACAGCTACTGGGGACCCAATTACAACCTGGAGGTATTCAAATATGAAACAATGGAACGTGAACTGGGAGATACGGCAGGTAAATATGAAATGTTTCCCAGATGGCAACCACTTCTGATCTGTTGCTACTTGATTAAAATTTCTTCACCTGAGAAATAGTTGACTGAAGAATTGCAAAATATTTTGTTTAATGCTAGTGGAAGAAAAGTTCTCTGGAGCAGAGAAGAGAACAAGTTATATCTAGAAAATGGGATGGGTGGAAACTCACAACCTTTTCCAACTGTTTTATTGGTTGAGAAGGGGCTCTGCTGACAGAAAATGCTTCTTATCTGATTTTCAAGACGAATTTTCCCTCAGGCCTCTTCTCTAAAGACAACCTTACTTTAGCATTTGTTGTTGCCACCAAGTCTCACCTGCCCCAGGTGCTTGGCACCTGGGACGTGTTGTGGGTTCATGTGATTGCCATTTGCCACCTTTCCAGCCAACAAGCAAAGTCAATGGGAGAAACTGGATTTTCTAAATGACTGCGTGGTTCACTTAACAACTGTAGTGATTCGCTTAACGAGTGTGGCAAAAAAAGGTCACAAAATCACAAACTCTCAACAACTGCCTTGCTTAGCAGTGAAAATTCTGGTCCAATTGTGGTTATA
Source organism: Thermophis baileyi (assembly GCA_003457575.1). Classification (NCBI taxonomy): domain Eukaryota; kingdom Metazoa; phylum Chordata; class Lepidosauria; order Squamata; family Dipsadidae; genus Thermophis; species Thermophis baileyi. The sequence continues at coordinate 5,654,486 of QLTV01000974.1, read as the reverse complement.
AACCAAGGACTATCCAAGTGGACAAGCGTGTCCTTTGGATCCTCTGAAGAGTTAAGCAACTGTATAATGAAAGTCTCTTTTGAGGTATCTTTTCCTATGCCTGCCTTCCAGAGGGGTCAATTCTAGGCAACAAGCTAAATCAAATGCCATCACTAGGCCCCATATGTGACTGCTTATGAATAGTAATATGCCATGAATTAGCATCTCCATTAATATATGGAATAGGCCTCAGTGGTTCCCCATATGGCCTAAATCAGGGGTGTCAAACTCAATTTCATTGAGGGCCGGATCAGCATTATGGCCACCCTCAAAGGGCCAGGTGGGCGTGGCTCGGTGGTCACGTGACTGGGTGGGCGTGACCAACTCAACATCGCTCACATCAAGGGGCACCTGTGATGGGCCAGACAAGGTTGGGAGGGGTGATCCAGGGTGAGTGCCAAAGCCTGGGGGGGCAGAAGAGCATCAGTGCTTGAGTGCCTGGTTGGGGGGGGGGTTGAACGGTGCTGGGGCGTGGTGGGCGAGCAGCCAAACTGCCCTTTCGGTTTTAGGCTGGAGTCCAGGCACAGAGGCAAAAGAGAGGTCAAAATGTGAAGCCCCTGCCCACTGCTGCCTGCCCATTCCTATTTTCACTTCCCCTCCCCATTGCAATTCATGCAGTTCGGCTGCCCCTCCCACCGCGCACCAGCACTGTTTGACCTTCCAGGCACCCTCCCCAGCTGCGCGCAAGCAGCCTTTGCCTGCCACCTCCCAAGCCCTTCCCAGCCCCGCTTCTCCGAGGGGGTGCCCGGCCACGCTTACCTCCTCCTTGAGGCTTCTGCTGCTGTCATTGCCCACTCAAGATGAAGCGAGGCAAGACCAGGCAAGGCTGGGTGGTGAGAGTCAAGGCTGGGGCAAGGCATGACAAGGCGAATGAGCGGCACATGCCCAGAGGGAGTGCCCGGCCAGGCCAGGCCGAGGCAGCAGGGGCCAGTCCCTCGCCATTTCCAGGCCAGCCTCGCGGGCCAGATTTAACCTCCTCACGGTCTGAATTCGGCCCGCGGGCCTCGAGTTTGACACCCCTGGCCTAAATGATTTCTCATCATTGTTATCAACCAAAATGTATTTCTGCATTTAGGAGAAAGTTTCAGAATCAAGTTTATGTTTCGAATTAGGATGAAACTAAGCATTATAGAGACAAGGCGTACAGATGACACCCCCCCCCAAGGTTTGATTTTTATCTATTGAGTTGCAATATTGCAGGAAAAGCTGCCAATATCGAAAAGGGGGAAATCACCACAGAAACATACATTTTAAAAAGTCTATGATGCTGCTGGTTACAGCAGGTACATGAAGAATCCCAGGAAACTGTCATGAGTCCATTCAAAATTATCCTTTCAAAGCTGATTTTTCTCCCTGCAGGGAGGGGAAAAAAAACAAGAGTCTTTCCTGGAAAGTGTAGAAAGATTGAAGAAGGGAGGTTTTAAGTCAGCAGGCCCAACAGGGAATAGGGAATAAACAGCTTCTTCTTTCTGCTACTTCTGATGCTTGGTGGAAAATGAAAAAGGAAAGCTTTTCCCTGGAAAACAATATTTTAGAAAGTGAGCCATTAGGACAGGTCAGTGTTTCTCAACCTCAGCAACATTAAAGACATGTGGAACAACTCCCAGAATGCTGGTTAGGGGAATACTGGGAGTTCAGGTCCACACATCTTAAAGTTTCTGAGGTTGAGAAACACTGTATTAGGATATATCAAATTTAACCCTAAGGTGTTTGTGCCCCATGTGATTCTTTTTACACTAATGAACATAGAGCAGTAAGAAAATTGCAACCACAGCATTTATATTCTTGGTATTTCAATTGTCTTTTCCCTTCAGGTTGCCATTGAGTTCGATCAGAATGTATCTATCGCATTTGCTTGCCTGAGTGCAAATTGCAAAGTGGTTCATGAATACATTGGCGGCTATATTTTCCTGTCAACCCGTTCCAAAGACCAGAATGAGACGTTGGATGAAGACTTGTTCCATAAATTAACCGGTGGAAGGGAATGAAAGGAAACCAGAAGCTTTTTCTGGACTGCATAGAAGGACCAGAGGTGATGGTGCTCGTTTAGATGGCTCCTTGGTACCTCCTGCCTGATTCCTTTAATAAAAATTGATAAAGAGGAAGCGGGCATACTGCAAAGCAAAGCATCAGCCTTTGGCATCAAGATGGAGGGGTTTTCACGTTCTGATTAAAAAATCAATGTTATACTATTATTTTCTCTTCCATGACCATTGGGGGTGGGGGCGTGATGGTGGAAAGAGACAGAATTATAAATGGAAGATTGTCAGATGGAGCCTTCACAAAATTCCATGAATAAGGCAGCTAATTGGATAATAGAAGTCTCTTCTGAAAACATTCTAGCTTTTTTTTTTTTTTTGTCCATGAAACCCAAAAGGAAAGCTGCTGGTTTCAATTTTATATTTATTTTAAAAATCTCTTGAATTAAAGTAAAAGGTATTTCTTTTAAAAAATGAAAACATTCTAGCGTGCCAATCTGTCAAACTTTGGAGCGCAGTCCAGTTGCTGCTTACTGCTCCCTTTTGCACATCACTCCTGTCAACACTGAATCACTATCCTCTATAGCCTTCGGGTCAGTGGAATTCATTGTTCTAAAGAGAGCTGCCTGCTGCCCAACCAGTCTTCATGCAACACAAATAATTTATTTATGGCAAGTATATTCTTTTGAAAATAATGTTTATCCTTTGCACTAGTCTGGAGCACCGGAAAAGAAAAACTAACTCAAAAACAAACTCAAAGCATGTCTTGCTTTCAAAAGAGCTTGTGGAAATAGAATGTCTTTGGAAGCGTATTCTTAGAGATATATGAATTCTTGAGCCAACTTGTTTCACAGTGCGTTGTAGACTTTCATTGGTGTTAATAGATTGTCTTAGACAAACTTTCTGGAAAGGCTCCTGCTCTCAAAGGGTTGTTGTCAATATTCAAATTACTGATATGTAATCAGGTGGCGCAGTGGTTAGAGTGCAGCACTGCAGGCTACTTCAGCTGACTGCTAGCTGCAGTTCGGCGGTTCAAATCTCACCGGCTCAAGGTTGACTCAGCCTTCCATCCTTCTGAGGTGGGTAAAATGAGGACCCAGATTGTTGGGGGCAATATGCTGACTCTGTGAACCGCTTAGAGAGGGCTGTAAAGCACTATGAAGCGGTATATAAGTCTAAGTGCTATTGCTATAGTGCTATTGACACAAACATGGAACAATGTTTTCTTCTCTGTTCTTCCTGGCTGGTTTTTCACTGGTTGTTACAGTGGAGAGGAGGAGAAGCAAGAATTGTCCATATGTGCAAAAAAGGGAGGAAGACATTTTCTGGTCTTTTAAATCTTAAATACATAACACCGGCCTCTAGTGGCTGGATTCCAATTGCATTGCATATGTGGCTAGAGCTTATGGTAGTTGCTTGAGAGGTATAGCAATAGCAATAGCACTTACATACCGCTTCACAGTGCTTTACAGCACTCTCTAAGAGGTTTACAGAGTCAGCCTATTGCCCCCAACAATCTGGGTCCTCATTTTACCCACCTCGGAAGGATGGAAGGCTGAGTCAACCTTGAGCCTGGTGAGATTTGAACTGTCAAATTGCAGGCAACTGGCAGTCAGCAGAAGTAGCCTGCAGTACTGCACTCTAACCACTGCGCCAGATTCCTCGTCCCTGTTATCCTTGAAGGCATTTTTTCTATGCCTGTGACCTTTTCTTGATTAAATTAGTATCTAAATAATTATGCATTCAATTTCATTATTTTTCCTCGTGTTATTTGCCCCTGCATAATTATAGTTTAAAATAATGTTGTTATAGGTACTAAGATACAATGTTTTATAGATGTACCACTATGCATTATAACTGACATTTCATGGGAAAAGATGACAAGACAGCAGAAATGAAAGATGAATATACTATATATTAGCGTAGTAATTTTTAATAATCAGTTTGGTCTAGTGGTTAAGGCACCAGGCTAGAAACAAGGAGACTGAGTTCTAGTGCTGCCTAAGCATGGATGACCTTGGGCCAGTCCCTCTCTCTGAGCCCTAGGAAGTAGGCAATGGCAAACCACTTCTGAAGTCTTGCCAAGAAAACTGTAGGGGCATACAGTTGCAACCAAAAATGTTTTGATAAGTTTTTCAAGGGTCAATTTACACATTTAAATTTTCTTATATTTGTGCCTGATTAAGTCAACATGGGAAAGACATGCATAACACAGGTGAATGGATTTTATGTTGCAAAAATAAAGGGTGAGTGAGTGAGTGTAAATGTGTAGAATGAAAAATCATTTTCAGCATCATAAGTTTGCCTTGCTGTAAATTGGATTTCTTATGACTGGCTTTGTACACTATAGCAGCCATTTTGTAAATATTTTGGAGGGAGACTTTTTCAAAATTCTAAATGTATCATCTGCTCCAAAGAGAATCCAGTTCATTTTAATCAAAAGGGCTTTTGTTTTGTTCCTACTGTATATCATATTTTTGTCCTTTTTTAATTATCACTTATTTTTTACTATAAAATGCTTCAGCAGTTTCTAAATTTTGCAGGTTTTGTAGAATGATTAAAATTAGCTTTATTAAGGTTTTGCTATGTTTTAGCTGCAATCATTTAAAATAAATTCTAAAATGTTTTTAAACTGTTTCAATAAATAGTTTGGGCATTTTATTTCAATTACTAGCAATAAAGTTGATGAAACTGTAAACTGAGGGACAGGGGATTTGATACTGAGGATTTATAAGGTAACTTGCTGTATCAAACATGATATGGAATCTTTTCCACTTCTGTTAATATTCCCAGCATTTTTTTGAGATTGTCAGCTTCAGGATTTCACTTAGTAAGCATATAGTTTTGTCCTTTTATCTCCAGAGAGTTATTTGGGATAATAAGATAATTGAAATCCAAAGAGGTACTCTTTGTATACTTTATTCCCACAAAACAAATGAAACTGTCACAAAAGTTACGCCGTTTGGATTTATACAAATAAAAGTCTAGGAATGTCTCTACAAACCAGAAGTCACACAGAAGTGTATAAATTTGGATCTTTCTTAATAGCAGCTTTTTTTTATTCTCTTGGTTTCTTGTTTTAGGCCCATTATCACCAGGCTTCCATTCCATATATTAGAAGCAGGATAAAAGTATAATAATAATTCCAGATAAAATACAGATTATGGACCCTTTTCTATCTGGAACCATATACGTTTAGGGTTGTTGGTTTTTTACAGTTATATTTTGTCTATACTGTATGTATAGTATTGTGCTATTGTTATTAATATATATTATTTTCTACATATAATATATAATATGTATTAGAATACAGTATTCTCTATACCTGTAGGCTACCTAGAATACAGTTGGATTAAGATAGTGTATACATTTCCTAAATAAATGGGTGATCCTACAGCCATATGCTTCTGTTTATTTTAAACAGTTCTACATTTGTGCCCTCCATTCAAACTGAAACAAATCTCCTGTCCCTGAGCTAAACAGACAGAAAGAAGAAGAAAGAAAAGCTATAAGAGAATAGGAGGGAAAAGGAGGACACCATGAAACTGTGATCCTGATGTGTAAGAATACCTGTGAGAGGAGGGGCGGAAATTGCCTTTTTCTGAAGGTGAATTCTGAGAGATTTTTCATGTTGGATATTCATGTTGGATATGCCTGGTTAAAAAGGACTTCAAAACATCCCATGGAGTACTTGGATCCTTTGCCTATGTGAAACTTTAACTTAGATTCAAAAAAACCATTGGATGTTTTCAGCTATTTGAAATTTCACAATTTGTTGTTCAGCTATTTGAAACTTCACTAATCCCTTGGACTTCCTGGGAATGCCTCTCCAACTCCAGATTTCACCTTGTATAAGTCTTGAGGGTGAGAAGGACCCTTGGTGTTTGCTGATGGGGGGGAAGGAGGAGGGGAGAGGAATTCTTCTCTGAAGCAGGGTACCATCTCCTCTTGGGACGGGCTGCTGGGTTCTGTTTATCTTCCTGTGTCAATAAAGAATTCAGCTTTCAGCTGCAACATTCCAGACCACAATGATTTGCTACACGAGGGAAAGATGGATGTCTGAGGCCTGTATGTTCGGGAGGGGGTTTCATAAATAGAAGAGATCTGCAGGGCAATATATTTCTGACACTGCCTTGTACCTATTGTACTGTTCAAAGACTGTCTTTTGCTGTCTGAGATGGAAAAAGCACAGCTCCTAACAGCCGCCAATGGAGGTGTTCCTTATGCTGCTTAATGGGAGATCTTGGCTCATGGCGGCATTAGCTAGGGAACACACCCATTCCATTTTAAACAAAGAAGGAAAGCCAAACTGATTCAACATTCATATAATCCGAGGAAAAGCATTTTGTGACAATTGCATATATTTTTTTTAGAATCCCTTTGTTGATTGGTAGGTTTACTTAGAAATTTGACCTTACAAATGGAGGGAGGCTTCACTTCGGTTTCATTGGGCACAGAATTGCAAAGTTGATTAATTATTCCCTTTTTCTTTCCACAAATCAGGCATGGGTATCTTTTAAACCACTTGGTTTGCTTTTGAAGGAAGTACCTTTAGTTTTATTTTAAAATCTCTTGGGGGGGGGGGAAAGCAGACCAATCAAAAAGACAAGTAATTCACACTTTACAAGATTGTATTAATGGAAATGGCACATGGCAATACCTATTATTTGCTACTACTCAAAAAAACGTTATAGTCTCTAAACCAAATAATTTTTTGGTAGAATGATTCAGCCCTTGATAAAGAAATAAATATTTTTCCTGTACATTAGCAAGATAGGAATCCACAGTCAGTGGCAAAAGCAACAATTTTAATGCAATTTTTTCTTAATTTCCCAAAACACAAACAGTGCCATTAACCAGGACTTTCTGTAAAAATCAACACACTGGATGATTCCCTTCGTCATGAAAGAACGTCATACCATTTCCAAAATATAACATAAAAGAGTTGATAAATATAAATGAATAAATGTGATGAAAAATGATTCTTGCCAATTTTATACAGCCCTAGATGACTTGGAATAGAGATCCCACTACTTTAAAGGGCTCTAGCATTGTGATATTGGAAACTTTATACTTTCCAATAGATCAACAACAACTTCTTGGTTACTTATTTTTATTTATTTTATTTATATCCCGCCTTCATTGTTTTTACACATCTCTCAAGGTAGCAAACATAACCAACACAATTTCCTCCTCCTATTTTCCCCAAAACATCGACCCTGTGAAGGTAAGTTGGGCTGAGAGGCAGTGACTGGCCCAAAGTCACTTACTTGGCTTTCATGGCTAGGGTGGTACTAGAATGCACAATCTCCCATTTTCTAGCCTGGTGCCTTGACCACTAGACCAAACTGGTTCAGAGAATGTTCTCTGCATGATAAGGAAGATCCTTCAGCCAAACATAAAAAAGCATTGGAGACTGAAGCTGGATACCCTGCAACATCTTAAAACCTGTTTTTATGTAAATGTATGAAGCATCTCAAGAACACTTAACACAGTTTTTAAAGGAGATATAAATGTCTTCTTCTTTACTTCCTCTTTTACCGTTCAGGTGTCGAGGAAGATATATAGTTCTGGTTCTAGCTCTTCTGGCGCCTCAACCATTGTTATTTGATGCTGTTGTAGCGTGCCTTTGATGTTGTCTCTGCATCTTCTTCTGGGTCTGCCTCACATTCTTTGACCTTCTCCTTTTTTTGTATATGCTTTTTTCTATATGGAATCCTCTCCAGGTGAGCAAACCAAGGTCATTTTATTCTCCAGTAGTGTATACCCTGTTGTGTCTTGTTTAATAGTTGCACCTCCTCTTGTTTGACAGTTCTTAGTCAGCCACTCACTCACCTGTCCATTTTGGGCTTCAGGCCAATGATACTATATACTCCCTCCCAACTTAACTATTAACTTCAAACAAAGACTGTGTTCATAAGACACATTAAGCCATGCTTAACTTCCCCTCTATTTATATGGGTGTGCTAAACTGGGGTTGGCTATCTTATAATTCAGAGTGTCTTCCAATACCGAAGCACTTTTTAGGACCCTCGGTTGCACCAAAATACAGTCATATGCAAACTATTTCATGAATGGCTCAGCCTACAATTTAGCCTTGCTCTACCTGGTTGCCCAATCTGTTGGGATTATAGCATCTCCCAAATGGACGGTCCCAGAGAAATAAGTATCTTCTCATTTTTCTTGTTGCAAGCTACTTTTGGCACAGTTCTATGAGAATTAACTAACACTGCAGTAAAAGAGGTAGGCATAATCTGAAACAATTCATGCTTTTCTCTCAGCCCTGAGGAAGCCTTTAAACAGAACTGGCATATGCCTCATTCCTTTACCATCTGGATACCTTTTATTAAAACTCCCTCATTAACCAATTTGCATTTTAATTTTCTACATAAACAACATGTAGAAATCGGTCATGTCTTACCTGTTATTATTTGAGGTGAGGGAGTATATTCCTCTGCAATTTGAGCAATCTTCTGAAAAGTACAGGAAGGGACACAAGTCATTCCATTTTCTTGCCACAAAACCTGGGTTTAAACTTCCCTTTTTTAATGTGTGCCTGCCAGATTTTCTGATCTATTTAACTCTTTAAATTTTTTCAAGAGAAGTTGGCATCCTGCAAAGAAAAATGCCAGCTTCCAGTATTGGCTTTATTTCCAAATCAAGGGGTCAGAGTCATTTTTAGAAAATGAAACTAGGGAGTAACTTCATGCCAGTGCTTTTGAGGCAGACCCAGGGGGGAAACACAAATAAAAGAGGGGCAGGAGAACGGGGAACATCTTACGAGAAATGCTAGGAAACTATGGCCAGCATCATCCCTGCCAGCTGTCCTGGTGAAGCAGATGCTGATTGTGTTTCCATGGCTGCTACTGCACGCATATGCAAACCACACACAATAGCCATTTTATGAGTGCATTTACAAGCTCACATTCCTTTCTTTAGCATGATTGAAGCGGTGTTGCAGCATTGCATTGCACGCTCTGCCCCTTTAAGGTGTACATGTGATGTCACGCTACATATAGGAAAGAGACATGGTTTGTTTCACAACATTGCTTGTGACACTGTGACCTCCATTGGAGGCTGCTGTGCATCCACACATTTTCTAACATTTCAAAATGTACCAGCACCCCAAAAAAAAAGAGGATTCCTACCTTTGGAGCATTAAAACAGAAGGATGAGTGATGAGATGAATATATGTTTTTGTTTGATATGTTTTATCAAACAATAGAGGAAAATGTATGTAGCTCAGGATTTAACTATGGAGTTCTTGGTGCTCTCTGAACTTGCTTGCTTGCTTACAGATATTTCGTTACCCAACTATATAAAGTCATCAGTGCTAGGGAATGTGGGGTTTTGCTCCATGTTTATATATAATAGCTTGTCCTGCAATATTGGTGGGGGTGTGGTTTTCTCCTTGATTACGGTATGGTTTTCTCTAGATTGTTTACCTTGTATTATCTGGGTATTGGCTGCTGGAAAGGATGTATTCTGGTCTTTTTTGTTTCCTTTTTTGGTTTTTTTATTATCTAAATGTTGTGTAAATCTTGTTTATCTCTATGAGCCTGATAATGGTGGATTTGCCTTAATGCCAACCTTCCAAGAATTCTTTAGCATTTTTTTCATTTGGCTTGGTCTAAAATGGTAATAGTTTTCCAGTTGCAACTGTGGTTGAATTTATCTATATTTTGTGTGCCTTTATATTTATTGAAACTTGTAGAAGGAGAAGTATTTTTAAAGTTGGGAATTAGTATAGTTATAATGAGCTACTATAACTGATTTCTATTAGAGTCTGGATATTAACACCATGCCAATTTGCATGGTACACAAACTTACGTTCCCACAATATAGCACCAAGGGCTGTCAATTATCAATTCCCTGATTGGCTACCAAATTTCCTGCCCCATCTCACTTTTGTTTATTAAAAACAAATAAATGCAATACTTGTATGCTGAAAACTAAAGACCAAACATAAGGTCTTTATTTTCAGTGTCTCTGGACCCTATAAGTTCAATTGGTAGCTGCACCTTTAAATCTCAGATAAATCTTGGACTGTTCCAAGATTAAACGTTCATGTAGGACCAGGTGAACAGGTGTCTTGTCCACATATGCTTATAACTTGAAGTTTCTCAGAATTACTTACTTCAGGGTGCAATTTTGGACTTTGTCTTCCTTGAACAATGGCTGGGGGAAGAATTAACCAGTGTCAGAAGCTTTCAGAGCTGGTAAAATATTTGAACAGTGTTGGGTAATATCAGCGTATTCTTGTAACTTTAAAAGGTTGTTCCAAAAGTACAAGCAGGTCTGTTTACAGCAAGGGGACAGAGTCAAATGTCTCCAGACAGCGCCATTAAGCTATCTCCCTTACACGTGTGGGCAAGCTGGTATGTCTCAAAGCTTCCTTGATACTGACTGACATGGACAAAGATAAGGAGATGTTAGCATCTGTTCTCAAAGTCAGCATTCCTCTGCTACTAAAGGCTATTCTGTGAGCTCATAAATCCTGCCCCTCAACTGCAGGTTTCCCTTTGAACATAGCTGCCTGCTGGTTTTCCCCATTAACAGCTACCCCTCCCCTTTGTCTTTCCTCCTTCAATTTTAGATCTCTACACACAAAACACAGCACAACAATTAGCCAACCCCCCAAATTACTTCCCTTTATAAAAAGCAGCTAAAAAGGGGAGAGAACTGATAATGGCCGCCCTGGATGATATGGGCATGGAGAAATTAAACATTATTCAAAGAATTGTAGCGCTAGCCCCCCCCCCTTTTTTTTAACCTGTGTTTCAGTTGTTTTAAATGGAAGTGAGGTAACTTGAGACTAATTGAGCCAAGTAACATCATGCCACAAACAATTCTATTCAAAATTATTCCTTTTAAATTGTTCCCATATAGTTCCAGGAGTGCCTGCAGGCTAAATATATAGAAGCTGTACAGAAAGGAGAAATTTTGAAAGAAAAAAAAACTTGGCAGAGTAAGGGCCTAGTATCTTTTTAACCACCCTCTGATACCTTCATCTTCCTTTTTTTTCTCCTCCCTTTCATTATAAAATGATGGGCTCATTGCACTTATCCACATATACTATATAGCTTGCTGCTTGCATTTGCAAACTGCATTCCTACATTGATCCCACAATTCACTTCTTACCAGTTTGGAATAGTGATGAAGGCACCAAATTAGAAACCAGGAGACTGTGAGTTCTAGTCCTGCCTTAAGCATGAAAGCCGGTTGGGTGACTTTGGGCCAGTCACTCTCTCTCAGCACAATCCACCCTCACGTTGTTGTTGTGGAGAAAGTGGGAGGAGGAAGAAGTAGTAAATATTTCACTGCCTTGTGTTATTTATAAAAAATAATGTCTCTCATGATTAATGATTGTAATTATGATCGGTGATATATGACCTATCACTTTGTTATTGTATGTACATTGAGAGCTTATGCACTGGAGACAAATTCCTTGTGTGTCCAATCACATTTGGCCAATAAAGAATAAAAAAGAAAAATAAATAAAAGCAGGAGACAAATATAGAAATAAATAAAATAAAAGTTGTCATCTTAGCCATGATTTGTTGACTATACAGCTATTAGTAGAGTTTATACAAACTCTCAGCCATAATACAGATTTGTCCCTTTATGAACAACAGCTGAAGGGAAGTTGAAACGAGATATTTTGCTTCTTTGGGGAGGAAAGCTTATCAGCAGACGTTCCCCACCAAGTTTTCATCTTCCCTCTGCTGCCCACCTCTTTTCTCTTCCGGCTGCAGAAGGCAACGATGCTGCTCTTTTTCTCCCCACCCAGCCGGCCAGCTAGCCAGACAGACAGGAAGCAACTAACTGGTGAACAGAGCTGCCCATCTCCACTCAAAGAATGGGAGGGGGGATTTGGGGGGGACGAGACTACAGAGGGTGTGAGCTGGCCCAGGCTGGCATCTGGGGAGATGTAAAACAACACATCTCACACACCCAGGAACAGACACTGGGGGTTTGGTTGGGGGGGGTGTTGGCTGAAGGGGCCAGGAGCAAGCGAGCACAGCTACTGGTGCGTCAGCTCTGAGTCACTGGAATGCATAAAGCAAGTGCTGGGAAATCAGGGAGAGGGGCCGACACCAAACCTCTCCCCAAGACACTCTGCACTGCTAGGTAAGTTCAAACAGAGGCTGATGGCGAAGAGGCAGCCAGGATAGTTCCCCTTGATTCGGAGGGTGGTGTTCAAGATCTACACTGGCTAAATGAAAGAGGAGATTGGCTCAGGTAGAGTGGACAATAGGGCTGCACAGGTGAGCTCTTCTCGCTTCCATGTTAAAGGGGAGTTCTGCAAGCGTCCCATCTTCTCTTGCTCCAGGCAAGTGGTGGGATGTTACTGGCATTGTTCTCGGCCTCGTGTCCCGCAGGAGAAGAGGACCGAGGCTTGCTTTTTCTGAACAAGAAGTCTGGTGAGATAGTTTGATATTGAGGCTTGAGGTTTCACCCGCAAGATTTGTTTCAGTAGAGACAAGTCTGGTTTTTGGAGCATTGCAAAAGGGGCTGTAAAATCAATCTTTGGGGCTGGTGGCAAAGTTGTGGCTGCTCATCTGGAGGCTGCACAGCATTGTTGTTGAACAACAATCATCCCTTTGGTGCTGGTAGAATCTGTTGTTGACTTTACAACAGTCAATACACTGATGTAATATCTAAAATGTATTTATTCCAGTGAACACAGAACAAGCTGCCTGCCTTTTTCCAATTTAAGAGAATTTATTTTAGAAATGGAGACTGGAGACTTATATGCTGGTCATTTATGATTGGCCAGCCACATTGTACAATCTTCTGTTCGGCAGTTTTCCATCTTGCTGGATTTCTGTACTTCCATCAACAACCCCCCCCAAAAAAGCATTAGGAGGGTATTGATTTTACTTTATGATGTGTGGGGGGGGCCAGGGATGTTTCAGAATGAAGAAAGGATGTGCAGCTACACAAAGAATAAACTAGCTGTAATCCATGCCACCACCTTTAATTATAAAGTTTGCTCAAACGTGCAAAAGAAGTTTGAAAGTTTATGAGCCCCAAGAACAGAGTCAAAAAACAAAAAGTCTTTTTTTCCAAAGAAGGGAAACTTTTGAGAAATTGCAAGGCAGGTTTAGCACAGGATTAAATTATTAAATAGTAAAGTTAGTTGCATTCCCCAGAACGTACTTCTAAATGAATAGTCATATAATATGTGGATGACAAGTCACTTTGGTGTAGTGATAGTAATGTCTGAAATGATATAGGGTTTCCTGCCTGGGCAGGGGGTTGGACTAGAAGACCTCCAAGGTCCCTTCCACCTCTGTTATTCTGTAACACATTCTTCGCAGGGGTTGATCTGTTTCTTACGGGGTTGGCATTGACAACATTTGTAATGGTGCCATAAAGTACGTTATTCTATTCTATTCTATTCTATTCTATTCTATTCTATTCTATTCTATTCTATTCTATTCTATTCTATTCTATTCTATTCTATTCTATTCTATTCTATTCTATTCTTCTAGAAACTGGCAGTGCGTGACTTCTAGTCCTGCCTTAGGCATGAAAGACAGCTGGTTGACTTTGGGCCAGACATTCTCCCTCAGCCCACCTTCTTTCCTTTTTGTTCACTCACATACATGTAGGTGTATGTAGGAAGATATAGGGTGATTCAACTCACCCTCGCATGGTGGTTTATTGTGGGAAAAATAGGAGGGAGAAGTATTGTGTGTGTTCATCACCCTGAGCTATTTATCAAAGTAATAAAGGCAGGATAAAACTCTAATAAATAAAAAGTAGCCATCCGAATTAGTGGTTAATATCTATCTGCCACTTAAGAGAGCCTCTGGCTGGATTTCAAGACCAAATCCAGTTGCATTTTTTCCCTCTTCCCACTATAAGGTCAGGTTCTTATGATATTTTAATGAATGGACATTGTAAAATAGTGGGCACTTCTATGGGAATTAACTTTTGGTAGTACTCAATATTGTTTTCCTCCCTTAGCTTGTCCTTTGAAAACAGCTCCCTCTTCATACCCAAGGTGCTTTTAAAGAACCACAATGTCCAGCTTCCTGGCCTGTGTAGTTTTGCTTGTCAGAATCATCACTGCTAGGCCCACAGAGAAGGCAAGTCCTGCCATACCAGAAGATGTGAAGGCCCCGTTCCTGCTGATTCAGCAGAACGTCTGGGAGGAAAACATAAACCTTACTAGCTTGACTTGTGAGGAGCTGAGGAACCAGACATCAATCACCGTGCACATGCAGAATCAAAATCTCACTTCCTTCCCTGAATGTCTGCCGGAGCTTCTGGAACATCTGGATTTGAGTGTCAATCTTTTGCCAGAATTAAATAGCCAAGATGTGGCTTATCTGCCCAAACTGCGAATCCTCTCCCTGAGACAGAATCAGATCCGAAAGTTGATATGGGGGACTGGAAATCTCAGCCGTCTACAGTTCTTAGATCTGAGCTTCAATTTGCTCTTGGTTGTACCTTCCTGCATTACTTCTTCTTTGGACAATCTGAGGTGGTTGTCTCTAGCGGGAAACCCTATCAGAGAAATCCAGCCATTCGCCTTCTCCTGCTATCCTCAGCTGCATTTCCTGAACTTGTCATCCACATGGCTGGGAAAAGATGGGGAAATGGGGATTCTGGAATCTGCTTTTGCAATGAACTTGTCCCACCATCCAGAGTCTACTGAAGAAGCCAGAAAAGCTCCGATCAATATCCTTGACCTCAGTGCAACCTTTCTGGAGAGGAGTAAGTGTGGAAAAATAACAAATCTCATCAAATTGGGTGGGATGGGAGAGGTGGGTGTAAAATTTGGTTGTAAAGTTTTCTAAACTCTGACTGAAGACTTTGGCAAAACATGGTCTTTCCCAAAATTGTAACTTCTAGTTATGCTAAACTACTAATCTTACCTTGCCTGGGGATAATGGGCGATCCATAATGCAGTTGCTTTCAGTTTTAATTAGAATTTGCATTCCAGTGCTAAAATCTGAATATATAGACAACATATAGACAAGAATTTCCCATTTGAGGGATTTCTTTAACTTTTTCAAGACAAAACAATAATAATCATTAATTTGTACAAATGAGATTATCATTATTATTATTTTAAAAGATCCCTAATATACTATTTACATTACATTTAAAGATTTACAATAAATCTACAGAACTACTCAAAAGTAATGTTCAATGAGACTCTCAGGAAAGTTTAGGAAAGCAACATCTAGTTTCACTTTTAAAAACCAAGAATGGGTAAATTTAGTATTCCAGCTCCCAAATATTTTTTCCTCCTGATGCCTATATTTTAGGAGTCTTAGAAACAATGGCCACATTTTTTGCTAAGTGTTCTTACCTGATAGGGCATTTGTGTATGTGTACTTTTACAGTGGCTTACTGTAAATTGTGTTTCTCATTTACAATACAGAACAAAATAAGAAACCCGGGGTCAACAGGTAGTTTGAATTACCATTTCCACAGCCCCATCCACCATGTTCACTTGTGAGTATTAGAATCTAGCCAATTATTGGAAGGTTCTTGGCAGGGATGTCTGGTTTGATCCAGAGATTATCCATGGTTGAAGAGCTTCCAAGCTGTCTATTCTCTAAATTGTATTTTGATATGATGATTATGATTAAGCATCATTAATATCAACCAGCACACTAATTAATAATTATTCAAAAGTTCTCTATTCATATCTACCTCAAATATAAAGTAAGGAGACAGAAAGACCTTAGAACCAATTCGTTCTTCACAGAATTATCTCTGTTTTATTGTGGTTGCAAAATAGCCTGCTTTTAAAATATGGTCAGGCACAGATGACTGAACATACAATTCCCTGGAGCAGAAGTAAGGAAGGTGATGTCTTCCAGGGGAGTATTAATTAGAAACTCCACTGGGAATTTCAGCATCTTGAGGTCCACAGGTCCCACCGGTGCCTTCAAGTCAGTATCGCCTTAAGTCTGTCCTTTGTTTGATCTGACCTCCTCCTCCTCCTTCTTCTTCCCAGTTCATGAGGACTGGATCAAAGATCTGCCACAGCTGATCTCCTTCTACCTAACACAAATGCCGAAGCTAAGAAGACTGGATCCAGCTGTCTTCCGCAATCTGCCCATGCTAAGAGAATTGAACTGCCAAGATTCCCATGCACTAAGTCTAGTGGAAACCGAGTCGTTCCACCACATACCTCACGTGGCCTCCCTAATATTTAAAAAGTAAGCTTTCCTGTGTCTACTTATTAGCAAGGGTCTATCTTAATTGAGCTTTCAACTGTTTCCTTCTAAACCCGTTGGGCTACAAGGTCAATTTTGTTTAGCCAATTGACTGTATAGATTGGAGATGAGAATTTGTTGGACTGACATATCTACAGGACATCAGGTTGGATGAAACTCATCACAACCCTCCTTCTAACTGACTTCATTCCTTAATCTATTAAGTGAAATTTGTAATGATAATTGATTCAGCTATAAGGATATAGTTCAATCATCTGGTGTTTTTCATCATAATATGCTCCTGTAAAAATGTTCCAGTATTGATGGAAAATAAGTTATTTTTGATTTTTATCAAGCATGAAGAAAAAATGGTAACTCTCATAGCCGGGATGGAATCTCCTTGGGTATGTATTACTAAAGAGAAACCATATTTCATTTTATAATCATCTCTCCAGCAATCTCCAGCCACCTGGGCTTCATAGGCTCAAAATAAATCCCAAACAGAAATTTCATGAGAAAACTTGTTTTTCATATCAGAAAATCAAGGAGGCTGCAGGGTGGACAGATGTATAACAAAGAAAAAAAAATTGTACATAATACAGTCTCCCTCCACCATTTATGACAATAAAGCAAACAACTTGACTTACGACCACAACTGAGCTCAAAATTTCTGTTCCTAAGCAAGACAGTTGCTAAGTGAGTTTTGTCCCATTTTACGACCTTTCTTGCCACTGTTGTGAAGTGAATCACTGCAATTGTTAAGTTAGTAACACAGTTGTTAAATGAATCAGGCTTCCCCATTGACTTTGCTTGTCAGAAGGTCGCAAAAGGGGCTCACATGACCCCGGGACACTGCAACCGTCATAAATATGAGTCAGTTGCCAAGTGTCCAAATTTTGATCACGTCACCCTGGGGATGCTGCAGTGGTCGTAAGTGTGAAAACGGTCATTTAGTCACTTTTTTCCGTGCCATTGTAACTTCGGTCACTAAATGAAGTGGTGTAAGTCAAGGACCACCTGTAATGCGGATATTCAATTGCTTATTTATTTATTTATTGTTTGTTTGTTTGTTTGTTTGTTTGTTTTCCTAGCTGTAACTTGAGCAACTTCAGCCCATGGAATCTCACTTCATCGCACACTCTCTCCATCAACCTCTATGGAAATCCTTTGGTTTGTCATTGTGCAATTTCTTGGTTGCTATCAAACCCTGACACTGTCGTTCTACAGAGGTAAGAAGGGTTATGAGAATGAAGATAACTCCAGTTTCGGGGCCAAATTAGCTTTTAAAAGGGTAGGAGTTGTGTAACAAGGGGTCCAAAGGCATTTAATGCTGTCATTAACTGTGTGGATTTTTAATTTAAAAATAAATTTAAAAAATTCTTGAATCAGCAAGATCTAAAAGAAGACAGAAAAGCAAACAGCAATATGTACCAAAGGCAAATTTATGAGTTTCATTTTAGAAAAAGGCATCACATCTTATATTTTCCATCCCTATTTTGCCATTTTTGAAAGGTTATAGGGGTCATATTTAAAGACTAACATAACTCTCAGATAAGGGAGCATAGGCCCATCAGTTATAATTTGGTTCTCATCAGCAACTTGGACACAGTGACAAACAGACTGAGCACTGGTATATTTCACATTAAATGGGGTGTAAATCACAGGTGTCAAACTCGTGGCGTCACGTTGCCATCACGTGACGTATCGCGATGTTTTTCCCTTTGTGGAGCTGGAATGGGCGTGGCCTGCACGTGACCCATCTGGCCTGCAGGCTGCCACTTTGACACCCCTGGTGTAGATGATAAGAAACTAGAGGCAGTTCTCAGTTAAGGCTTTTAAAGTTAGTCAATCAAATCCACCAAAGATCCAGAAGTCACTCTGATTCCTCCTATTTCCTCAGAGCACAAGATAGTCATAACATAGTAAGGTAAGAGGCAAAGCTGAACTTTTGCACTGGAACGAGAATGCTAAAAGCCATTCACCCAAAAAGACAGAAACACAAATGAGGGATATAGAACTATTGTGGTATTTTACATGTTACATCTTTCTACTACCTCATAGCACAGCTTGATTGATTTGGTCTCTTACTACCTTGTTTCAGGGCATCAGACACCATGTGCTATTTTTCTCCAGGAGATAAAGAAAAATCTTCATCTATGTTGTTATCCAAACTCTATGATCAGTGTCAAGCTCAGACAACCACGCATTCGGCCTTGTCTTTGGTTCAAGGCAAACTGTACCACACCCTTACCAGCATCACTACAGAAATATTGGCCGACTCTAGTACATTGCCTCAAAAGTCTCTCAGCGATTCCTTCATCCCTCAAAGCACATCTTTTACCTGGAGAGAATTAACAAGGAAGGATCCAAGTAAGACAGACATTCTTGCTTACAAAGAGCAAGCAGTTCATAGATCTACTGAGCAGCCACTGACCACTGCACCTCTTACTACAGAGTTCTCAGCAATCCCAGGAAAACTCTCTACTGAGCATCCTGAAGTGAGCACAACTGAAACGAATGAAAGGGAAGAAGATACCACAACACCGCACCAGTCTACTTTAAACAGTTTTACAACTGAAGTGACAGGAACATCTTCTTTCGAAGTTTCCAGTGATTTGTTCATTTCGTACAGTAAAACAGATTCCAATGAGAACGATCTATCCCTTCAGGATCCCACCAAATCTACCTCCCTTCCAAATCTTGCATCTACTAATAGTCTACTGGATTATACAGATGACTATGATTATGAAAACCAGCAAGTGGCATCTGTAGCCCAGACCGTGGATTTGTGTGATTATGATCCATGCAAGCATCTCCAGAAGCCTTGTGTTGACCTCCAGAAGTTGTCTTCCTGCTTGTGCCCAGGCATGTCGGATGAATTCACCATCCCAGATCCGCCAAGATTTCATGAAGTATCTGAAATGAGGGACACTTCAGCCCAGATCCACTGGTGCTCCCCAAATTCTGCAGTAAGATTCTACCAGCTCGCCTACCGTCCTACAGGCAGCAAAAAGAATTATACAAATTCTGGAGAGATTTATGCCACCGCTAGGCGATATACTCTGTATAACCTTCTTCCTGGTTCTACCTACCAGGTGTGTATAATTGCTTGGAACAAGGCAGGATCAAGCCGAACTACAGGCTGGAATGAGCATAATTCTCCATGCAGCACCTTTGTCACAAAGTCCAGCTACACATCTATCTTTGCGGCTCTGTGCGCAACAAGTGGGATCTTTCTCATAGCTACCATATTACTGTCAGTATGTCTGTGCAAAAAATACAAGACACCACACATAGAGCAATATAACACACATCTAGTATCTTATAAAAATCCTGCTTTTGATTATTCCATAAAATAAATCAGGGCAATGAGACTGGCAAATATAGGCCATTGTTGTAAACTGTTTACCTACTGTGATTATTTTTCCCCCCTATTCCTCCTCCCTAATTTCCCCCCCCCCCAAAAAAAAGTTAGAGGAATTTTTTTTCAATTGTTTTGCTTTAGTATTGCTTTCTCCTTGTGAAATTTCTTCGCCAATTGAAGCCATCCGAAATTATTTTTCAATATTTAAAACTATGAAAACTATCAAAAAACTACCACAAATCCCCAAAATTCGGACTATTTTTAGGAGGAGAAAACACTTAATCCAGCATTTAAAGCATTTAATCCAATTAGCAGAAACATCAGACTTGCCAGCAGGAATGAGAAACTGATTTTTCTCTGTCCTCTTGAAGCTGCCACTATGCCTGCTCTTTGGGGGAGTCCCCCAATTCTCCAGAGTGGATTTGATGGGAGACTGCTAAATGTTGGTTGGCCCAGATCCATTGGATATGAAAATTTTCATGGACCAAAAAATGTTCTCTATTTAAGATGGATTTTTCAGGATAACGTCATATGAGTGTTACAATGCTGTAGTGAGATCACCCAAGGACATAAAAATACCACCTATGCTACATATTGCATGGAACTCAAGAACTTTAATTCCTTCCCATCTTTCCCTATTGTGTCAGATTGGATGTTTATGTACTCATAACAACTTATTTCTGCTATGGAAAGTGCCACCTAACTCCATATGCATAAATCCACTATACTTCCTTCCCTCCACAGAGGATATGTTTTGAGTAGTGACATCTAAGCAGGCTGCCAAGGGAGGACGGGGTATCATTATGAAAATATTTGGCATCATTGCTTCCAAACTGAGGACAAAATGGTCAGATTTTAAGAGTTGAAAAAAGTTGTCCCTTTCACTTGGAAGTGTTACTCTTCCAATGCCCTACTTTTTTACTGTAAGTATATAGTAGATCTTCCTTTTCCTCATCAGATCTGATCTATTGTCAATAGTGTATTCTGTTTGCCGGGACCAGGGATCCAAAATGCAGATTTAGGTCCATCCAAAGATCTGAGGATGCCGAATGCCACATCACAAACTATAGGTGAAACCAGGAAGGAAACCCACAAAGAATAAGAAAGATTAATCTGATAGGTATACAGGTAGTCCTGGACTTACAACCATTCGTTTAGTGTTCACTGGAAGTTGCAAAGAGCACTGAAAAAAGTGACGTGACTGTTTTTCACACAACCATTGCAGCATCCCTATGTCAAGTGATCAAAATTCGGACACTTGGCAACTCAGTTGCAGTGTCCCTGGGTCATATGATCACCTTTTGCAACCTTCTAACAAGCAAAGTCAAGGGGAAAGCACAATCCTAAGTATTTCAATTGAACAGTAGACCAAATTACATAGTTGCTTTAGCCAGCTGCGCTCTGACTTACACAACTATTATTATTTTCAGAAACATTTTTGAGGGAGAGGCCTGGAATTTTTATACTATAGGACTCTCCGATATAAAGGCCATATTTTGAGAAAAACTAGTCTTCTGTTTAGATTAATTTCAGTGTTTAAAAATAAATGTATTTCCAGTGGGGCTTACTCTTAAAAGTATATAAAGAATTCTAGAAAAAGGCATGATATCTGAGCACTCTGCTCAGGAAGCATGTCCTATTAAAATAAACATGTTTAGGTTTAAGCTGTAAGCATAATTTATTTACTGAAATCACTTAAATGTTTATCTTCTTCAACAGATTTAATTTATGTATATCATCTCTGCCTTAAATTCCAGGATGAACCTGATATGTAGGAATCAATATTTTTAAAAAAAATCTGATTTTTTTTAAAAAAGAAAAAATTGCACCCCAACTTTTGCCTTCCTAATTTAAATGTTTTCTTAAATTCCAAATGAAATTATTTCATCTTCTTAGTGAAGAGGTAAATGTTTATACAAAGTTCCTTTCAAACTAGAATGTATTACCGGTATTTGTGGCATTTATTAAAAGATCAACTGTGTAACTTGCTTTTTTTCAATTTATGTACTTTTGTCAGTGATAAAATATTAAATATTTTGCAACGTACATTTATTCCTTGCACATTTTAGACATGAAGGAATCTTTCTGTTAAGTTTGCACAATGTATAGGAAAATAAGTCAAAAGTTTAGAAATTTTAAGCATTACAATCTCTGTACAATAAATGTGTATTCAGAGAAGCCGATTTAATGTCTTATTCTACCTAGATTATCCTAAAAAATGTAATTCATTGTTATAGAATAAGACTTTAAATATCATTTTCTCATGATTTCAAGTATCTATTTGTTTCATTTGGTATGGAAAGTGTCATGTCAACGAGAGATGGAACAGATGATGATCAGATAGTTGATAATTCTGGCATGAAAATGAAGAACCAAAATAAGAAAGTTAGGCAGCATTAAAGCAATTAATTTTCCTGCTTAGATCCAATTCCAGCTGCTAGAAGATATCAGGGTGGAATAAAGTACACTGTGAACAACTGTGAACATGCAGATAGTGCCTCTGTTGGGAATTTTAATCAGCATACAGATAGTCCTCGACTTACAATTGAAATGAGACATTTGTTAAGTGAGTTTTGCCCCATTTTACAACCTTCCTTGCTACAGTTGCTAAGTGAATTACCTGCAGCTGATAGATTAGTAACCTGGTTGTTAAGTGAATCTGGCTTCCCCATTGACTTTGCTTGTCGGAAGGTCGCAAAAGGGAATCACATGACCTTAGGACACAGCAATAGTCGTAAGTATGAACCAGTTGCCAAGCATCTGAATGTTGATCACATGATCATGGGGATGCTTCAAACTGTGAAAAATGGTCATAAGTCACTTTTTTCAGTGCCGTTGTAACTTTGAACGGTCACTAACTGAGTTGTTATAAGTCGAGGACTACCTGTATTTTAAACCTGGTTGCACAACTTTCTCCTGACCAAGCGCCACTAATGGCATGCCAAGGACTACATCCCTAAAAGGTCTGGGCACTAAATGGTTTTATTGCCAAGTTAAATTGATGTAAAATACGCATGAGAAATACAAGAAATGCTTAAAATTGGAAGTATTAAATTTGTTATCATTTAGAGGCCTGGCTAAAGAGACCGGCTTTAAATGCACAGGACAAGGATGTCTCTTAAGAAGTGGAGCCTTTGAAAAGTAAAGCATCTTAGAAAGGGCCTCTCCTGCAGATTTTAACATGAGAGTCGGGCACAAAGCCATTTACGGCCTTAAACATTAATATCCTCTTATCAGCTTAAAGACTCTTGATATGGACTTCCTGTGACGTGGTCATTGTACATCATTCAGCAACCTACCTAAACGTTTTGCATCCTGATTATGACAATGTGAGGGACACTAGGGCAGCACCAGCCGCTGTCATGCTTGAAAAGGGTTCACGCAACACAATTAGACGCAGTGAAGTCGTTTAAAGGATTTATTTTGAAAGTGCAAAGGCAATGACTGCAGACAAACATGCATACCATTCATTTTCAAACTTCTTGCATTTTGGCATTGGCAACATTTATGCTTATCTGGTTGAAAGAATATATTCTGTGGTTGTGTAGCATATCGCCTATTTTGTCTTAATGAAATAGGGGGAAAACGTTATATACTGCAATACAATCAGATTGCAGCAGCCTGATTTTGTATAAACTATGAAAAATATTTTCAGCATACAAACTTTATAAAATTTAGATATATAAAACGTATTTTAAAAATATCCTATAATGCATAGAATATCCCAACCATTTCAACTCTCTCCCTGCATTTCTAAAGTAAAACCATTTCTACTGAGCTATTTAACGCAATATTTTCACATTTATTTTCAGCTTAGCAAGTATTTTTATATTCAGGTAATTGCTTATCATACATGAAACATTATTTGTTTGCATGTACTTAAGTGTGTCTGATCCAATTCTGTAACATCTGAAACAGGTCATTAAAAAAAAAGCCTAAATTCTGCTATTGTGGAAACTGGAGCTAAATATACATAATTGTTATCCTTTGTTTTGTTTCCTATACTTAATCAAATGGGCAAAATATTAGTATCACATATACAGTAGCTTAAGACTTTTATCCCAATTTCCTATGTTTTAACAAATATCACATTTGATATTTGCAACTCTTAATCATTAACATGCAGATTTGCAAACTTTTTCTCACAGAAACCTCAACATCTTATTCATGTCAGCCGGATCAAAGAAGGACCTTCCTTGTTTTACTTTTAATACCCACCTCCTTAGCTGTCTGGTATTATGGCAAAAGATAGCTGTCAGATAATGGTACCTGCTTACCATACCGATGAGAAATATTAGAGCTTGCATAAAACTTTTCCAAAGAAATCTGAAATTTAAATTTATTCAAAGCCATAATATTTTCCCTTCCACTGACAAATAATGCATTAGAAAAGTTGCTATAGTCTTAAAATAGACTCTGGTTGCTCTTAGATTGTATCAATCTTTCACCTTTCCTACAGTCTTAAAATAGTTTGATGAATTGAGACAAAAGATTGCACATAGATAGGCCAATTTCTCCTATTACGCTTATGAAAATCTGTACAAAATGATAGATGTACTCATTTTGTTATATTCCTTATAAAAAGCCTGTAAAATAGGCCAGGACAATCTCCAGAGGTTTACAGTACAAGCAGAACTAAGAAACCACAATCAAATCATCTGTTTCATAGAACATCTGATTACTAAGTTTGTCACATAAGCTTTGCCCTTATTTCAACATCAATTATTCTGTGGGCCCTATTCAGAGAACATTTTTATCTCAGCCCCTTACAAAGCTGCCTTGGAAAATCAACTATTTTGATTCTCTATTTTGCATCTGCATGCTTGTATATTTATTTTATTTATTGGTCATCTTTCAAAACAGTCTAACAAAACTATGTTAGCACGTCACTGGAACAGTTAAAGCAGCTCTCTCCTAAATAGAGTATGCCCCAATATTAGACTAAGAAAGAAGTGACCCAAGTTTTATCTTAAAGGGCTATTGCAACCATAATATTTAAACCAGAAGACAAGTGTATGAAGGGTTATAAAGATCATATTGTACCTATATTCTGTAGAATTTACTGCCCGCTCTATTACATTTATCTATTGTAGTAATAGGCTGCACCATCGATCATACCGCATTTTAAATACAGTAAAACTCAACTAAATTCTGCTTGTATCAATTATTTCATATTTCATATAACTGTTTCATTTGGGATACACCAAAGGAAACAGCACAGTGACCCACAACAAGTGCAAATTTCTGGACAGCAATCAACAAACAATATCAGACAATTATCTTTATATATATATGTAAGTTCAGTACAGTAAAAAAATTATAATCTTTATTTGTAGTAGATTGAAATAATACACTGAAAATTCTGCTTATTTACATGATCAAAACTTCATTTTAACATCGTGAAGGCATAGTTTCACTGAGGCAAACGTATCGTTCAGAGTCTCTGCATAAACTCCACCCAACCTGAATGAGAGGAGATTCTGCAAAACTTCATTTGTCATTTAGCACTTGAACTGTTTTTCGACCATAATGATAGTAACTGTATGCAGATGCAGTTGTTGTGAAAGCTGTGATGCACCTTCAGGGAGAAAATGATTATTTTAGTTTCCAAGCAAAAAAACAGAGAGAGAGAGAGAGATAACGCCAAGTCTAAAAATCACTGCAACACAATTTTTTAAAACCTATTTAAGCTAGGAAGAATCCTACTTGAGGTGGAACTGTTTTTGCTACGACAATTGAAATCAGATATATAAGGCTGGGCTACGTAAAATACCTAGAAGTTCCTAAGAAATCCCACCTAAGCCAAAATGTTTTTTTTTAATCGACATATCATACCGTATGGTAGATGAATGCCAAGGAAATGTGAGTTCTGCCTTAAATCAAACAAACTCTTTCTATAAGAACATAATGAGTGTTTATAGTGAGTTTTTATGTTGCTAGGATTGTAATCCCATATATACTGACATTTTTTTATCTAAATCAACCTTAGAAAAGATACCTTGGATTCTGTTCATCTTTTAGTTTTTGACCATCTAATTCGACTCTAAAATTGTTGAGCAAAAATGATATATTTCCACATTTGCTATGTTAAACTGATTAAAGAATCCAGAGAGTTTTATGACCTTTATTATTTGTGAAATAAAAAAATTGTGATTTTTTTTTTAAAGCTTCTGGAAACTTGGCCCCAATGTATGGGTTTTGCCACTAACAAACTGAACCTATACTTAGCCTGGCTGATTCACAAGGCAGGAAGGGGCGTGTATGTCTGTGTGTCTGAATTGGAGAGGAAGTAGTGAAGAAGCAGGTGGAACTATCTTCCTTGGAATAAATCACCTCTGAATCCAGTAAACCTAGACTCAATACTAACATGGGAACAGTTAAAGCATTAGCCATCAAGTGTTACGGGCTTATAGTGTGAAAGCTGTTTTTTTAAATGGACCATCACTGTGCTTGCTCTTATTTTTATTGTATGTTTCTTCTTGCTTTCATGAACCATCTTGAATCTCACAAAACTGGCCAGTATCGAACAGTATGCAATAAGTAAAATTGCCTGAGCTTTCATTATACTCCTTACATTGCCTGTTTTTCCACTTACTAATAGTATAACAAAAATTATAACGTTACATACCATAAAGTCTGAAGATACACACTGTCCACATAATTGAAAACTGGAGCAGCTAAAGAGGCTGCTACTAAGATGAGCTGTACTACGGTGTTCACCTGGTAATAGATTAGATTAAAACTAAGGTCATACTGCATTTTCACAGAAAAAGTGCTACGCATACAGTACGTGCCCATGATGCTCTTCCCTTTCAGTGTAAGCAATGCAATGTAAGTCACAGAAATGGAGAATGGAAGAGTAAACCAAATATATTAAAGATATAATACAGGAAAGAAAATACAGCTTTATCTAATTTACACCAACAAAAATCATCTTTCTGGTTGCCTTTACTTCCTTTCTGAGGATCCCTCCCATCAACTCATTCCACCCATAACTTTGTCTTCTTCTTTCTCTTTGCCCATTTACTCTTCTTTTATATATTTGTTTTGCCATTCAGGCATCATTCTCTTTCAATGAACAAAGAACTTCAACATTTTCTCTCATTATGGACGTCATCCATTCTTTATTGTTCTCGTTCATATTCCCTGTCCTCCACATCTGTCTGGGGCAGTAGATTACAGGTAATCCTCACTTAACAACCTTAATTGGGACTAGCAACTCCACTGCTAGCAAAGCTGTCAGTAAGTGAAATATCATGTGACTGTACCACTTAACAACAGTAGTTTCAGCAATCTTGGCTGCCACTGTTAAGCAAATCCCACACAATTATTAGGTGAAGACCCACCCAGATTCAAGCCGATCCTGGTTGAGTCTTTCCCATGCCCCGATTTTTCTAAGGCAAGAGATGCTTTCAGGGGATCCCTGAACCACAAGAGGCCAATTCCTTTTTCCTGCCTTGTGTGAGCAGCGCTGCCTCTGATTCAACTTCCCACACCTGCCCTCATCTCTGTCCTTTTGGCTGCTCTGCGCAGTACAGATAGTCCTCGACTTAAGATCAAAATTGAGCCCAGTTGCTAAGCGACACAGTTGTTAAGTGAGTTTTGCACCACTTTGTGACCTTTCTTGCCACGATTGTTAAATGAATCACTGCAGTTGTTAAGTTAATAACATGACTGTTACGCGAGTCTGGCTTCCCCGTTGACTTTGCTTGTCAGAAGGTCGCCAAAGGTGATCACATGACCTCGGGACACTGCAACCGTCATAAATATGAACCAGTTGATAAGCGTCCAAATTCTGATCACGTGACCATGGGGATACTGCAATGGTTGTAAGTGTGAAAAATGGTCATAAGTCACTCTTTTTAGTGCTGTTGTAACTTTGAACTGCCACTAAATGCATGGTTGTAAATCAAGGACTACCTGTATAGTTGAGATGAAGAGGCTATTATATACAGGTAGTCCTCGACTTACGACCACAATGGAGCCCAACATTTCTGTTGTTAAGTGAGACATTTGTTAAATGAGTTTTGCCTCATTTTACTTGCCACAATTGTTAAGTGAATCACTGCAGTTGATAAGTTAGTAACCTGCCTATTAAGTGAATCTTGTTCCCCCATTGACTTTGTTTGTTAGAAGGTCACAAAAGGCGATCACATGACCTTGGGACACTGCAACCGTCATAAATATGAACCAGTTGCCAAGCACCCACATTTTGACCATATGATCATGGGGATGGGGCAAAGGTCGTAACTGTGAAAAACGGTCATGACACTTTTTTCTGTACCGCTGTAACTTTGAACGGTCACTAAACGAACTGTTGTAAGTCAAGGACTACCTGTACTGCCATCCACTTGCCACCCTTCCAGCAGGGCAGCCAAAAGGGCATAGATATGGGGTGGGGTGGGGAAAGGTGGGATATTGTAACCATTATAAATATGTGATAGTTGCCAGATGCCTGAATTTTGATTGTGTGACTGCAGGGGCACTGTGACAGATTTAAGTGCAAGGACCAATCGTAAGTCCATTTTTTCAGCGCCATCATAACTTCAAACAGCGACTGAACAAATGGTCGTTCAGTGAGGACTACCTGGGTAAGGATACAAAAAAAAAATGCTGTTGCAAGGCAATATTCAGTTTGCCAAATGGACACAGCATGACATACTGTTGTTCTTACCTTGCTGATGAACGTTGGCTTTAACTGAGCAGTGACGTAACATGGATTGAAATATCTACTTAATGTCTTCTGTGAGAAACAAAAATAATAATAATCTTGCTTTTAATAAACGTGGTGAAAACAAAGCTTTTACTAAATTTACGAACTGATAAAAATCGAACTGATGTTTTTTTAGCAACACAGCATGTTTATTCTACATCTTTATGCTTATGCTTATGTTTAACAGCGCAATTCTTCATGCCTATATCTAACTTACTCTATAGGTAATCAGAGTATAAAAGGGGGTGGGGTTTTCACAGCTTCAGGAAAGGTAGTCAAAATGAACAACGGCTCAAATATTTAACCTGTTTTAGGACACTCTGTGTTTAATTTTTTTATATTTTTTATATTAGTTTCTTTTATAAATCAGTCAAGATGGTCAACATACCTAATACTCCTTCCTCCCCCTACTTTCCCCACCAGAATAACCGTGAGGTGGGTTTTTCTGAGCGAGAGTGAAAGTCTCCCCTGTCTATGGTGGGATTAGAATTCAGCCTTTTGGTTTTTAGGCCAGCGCCTTCACCACTACACCCAATTTTAAAGTACAAAATGAACGCATGAAGCCAGCAGAACTTAGTAGAGTCTCTGCTCTTTATTTCAGCAACAAAATAAACAGGAAAAAATTATCTGATAGTTATGCCATTGAATTTGGATGGTGCAATCCTTGGGTGTTATAGAAGACTGCCTACGCCTTAGGCTTAGACTGTCTACATCCGCTTTAGAGGGAAGATGGCTTACAAGAAATTAAATTAAGGAGACAAATGGGACTAAAGAAACCATGGAGCAGGCATGGGATCCTACAGGAGAAGATCTGTGATCATTTCAATAATATTTTGGTTCAATTCAGTAGGACAGCTGGAATGACAGTACTTTCAGCTCTTAAGAAAGGTTGTTTTGAGGAGCAACGTGGAAGTGAGGGAACAGGAACAGAAATGATGTCATTTCAATGGGACAGGAGGAGACTCTTCTGCAGCTGAGAATGAGATGCTGGGCAAGAAAAGGTCACAGGAAGACAGATGGTGAAAAGATGACACAAGAGTAGACAAGTTGGCAATTTTGAAGCTTGAACAAGAGTTTGAAAATGAATAGGAAACTTGGGAGTCGTTTAACAAGTATAGCGTAGCAAGGTATAGTAATGAAGAAATAGTGGAGAATCAAAGAAAATTCTGATGGACAGAGATTATGGTCACTGAAAGGTCAGAGAGAGTATTTTTATAATTTTGTAAACACTCAAGTGGAAGGCTGGGAAAATATTACAAGGAAATTAGCACGCACAGTTCAAGACTTCTGGCCCAAGGAGAATTTTGGGAGTCACAGTTCTATCTGAAAGGCAGAAGATAAGGGAAGGTTGTCCTCTGGAAGCATTCGAAGAGAGATCTGTCTTGGACAGAAGTACAAAAAGCAAGAGACAGACAGACCAAATAAGGAAGGAAGGGAATCCCTTTCACTCCCTAATTCTTTGTGACAGAAAAACATTGTTGCTATTATTGTCTGTGGAGGAAAAAAAAAAAGGTCTGATTCCTATTTTAGCAAGCCTTTATTTGGGAACAAGCTTTACACATACCGTTTATTCTATGACTGCTTTGATTTCCTATCAAACGCATATTAACACATGGCAGGATACTTACCGGTGGAGGAAGAGTTTTGTATCGAACATAGAAAACAGCAGCAATTAATGTAATGTCCCTTAGAATTATCACTGATGTAAGCGGGACTGAAAAACAAATAGTGAAAGTCTTCTTCAATATATCTACATTTCACTCCTGACTCTTGTAGTCCCTGCAGTTTTCTTGGCAACATTTTCAGAAATGGTTTGCCATTGCCTTCTTTCTAGGGCTAAGAGCAAGTGGCCAAAGATCATCCAGATGGCTTTGTGCCTAAGGTGGGACTTCAACTCACGGTCTGGAGATTTCTAGCCTGGTTCCTCAACCATTGCAACAAACCGGCTATCATATTGAGAGTACATAAAAATAATTCCAATTCACAGCACGTCTATATGGATTGCTGCAAAAGACTAATTAGTCTAAATCACTGTTATTTAATTCTATTGTCTACCTACTCATTATCACAAACACAACACAGATAAATTACAGTGGTTGCTGTAACTGAACAATGCATTTAGTTTCTGGCCTGGGCAAAAGCAGCATACACCTACAGCACTTAGCTGCCTCTTCTCTATCCCTAGAAGGGAATAACCTCAACCTGGGTAAAAGGGAATAAAACATACAAGATCTGTTACTGTTTGCTATATATTGTTTTTCTAACCATAATCTGCCTTCAATGGAGATTATATAGCTCACAATAAATTACAACGTAAGGCTGATGCAAATGCTATCTCATCTGACTGTATCAACCACCACTTTAGAACTACAGCGTTATTTAAACCCTTCAAAGGTTCAGCAATTTATTTTAGTTAATAAAATGAAATCAGGAAATTTAGCTCAATGAACAACATGGACATACAGGATATACTAAAAAATAAGGTCTTATAGTTAATTAACTATACAGTATATATTACATGAAATGTTCAAATTGGATGTGGTTTTCTTTCAAACCCTTCCTTACTCATTCTACACATGATTTCTGAGCATTCCTAAATATGATAACATTTTGTCTGAAAAACAAAATTAATTAATAAAATTGGCTCATGGGGCCTGATTTTTGGTACACCCTGTGTATTGCATTTTTTCCCATTGGATTTGTTTACACTATTATATGAAGGTTGAATACTGTATTTATTTATTTATTTATTTAGTTTTATTTCTATGCCGCCCAACTCCCGGAGGACTCTGGGCGGCTTACAACAATAAAAACATTATAAAAATATAAAAACTATTAACAAAAAACATATTAAAAACATTCAACAACAACTAAAAACCCATACACACCGTTTCGTGGCCGGATCTTGCCAAATTAGAGAGGCAAGATCAACGGCCCCAAGCCTGCCAGAACAGCCAGGTCTTCACCGCTTTCTGGAAGGCCAGCAGGGTGGGGGTGGTCCGGATCTCAGGAGGTAACTGGTTCTAGAGGGCCGGGGCAGCCACAGAGAAGGCCCTCCCCTGCGGGCCCACCAGCCGGCACTGTTTAGCTGACGGGACCTGGAGGAGACCAACCCTGTGGGATCTTACCGGTCGCTGGGAGCTATGAGGTAGAAGGCGGTCTCGAAGATAACTATGGTATCAACATACTGAGGTATTGAACTGTGCCAATAAGCTGAAAGAGATTTGCTTCTAATATTTAACAATTAGATCATTCAACAGGAAGAATCGTTTAAAAGACAGCTTCTTTGCTTACCTGGAATAAGATTTGCACATGTCAGGCTAATATATAGGATACTGATAAGGATTTTATCAGCCAGAGGGTCCAAGGCACTTCCCAACGCAGATTTCTGGTTGGGCCAGTTTCGTGCAATAAAGCCATCCAACTGAAAATGCAAGTTAAACAAATAGTATGGGAAAGAAACCAAACATTTACATTTTTTGTCAGATTTATATCCCATCTTTTTTTTTTCTCCAAGAGCGCCTGAAAATACAAGTAGCACTAGCTAATTATAAAATCATATTCAAGCACTAAGGATCTGAATTAGAAAATATTTCTGAACTCACTTTTAAAGGGGAAAAAAAAGTCTCATTTCCATACAACATTGTAAAATATATACATAAAGGACTTACCAGATCTGTTATTCCAGCCAGGGCAAACATACCCAGTGCTATATTAAAATCTTCTTCAATAATCAAATAGCCCAAAATAGGTGCCAAACCAATCCTTGCCAATGAAAGTAGATTAGGGACAGTCCAAGGGTTTTCATACTAGAACAAAAAAAAAAGCATAGAAAAAAATTATTACAAAACAAATATAAATAATCTGAATTTAATGTACTTTGATATTATGGAAGAGAACAGGTAAACTTTGCATGTTTAATGTGTTTAATTGCTGCATTGGAATGTATGTATCTTTTCTAAGAATTTCCTTAACTACCAAGAAAGACTTCCAAAAAAAAAAAAAAAAAAAAGCTCAGTTCTGATAACCAGTTGTTCCCATCTCTCCCACTCAAGAGCTGTGGGGACTCACTTCCCCATCATTGCCAGAAGAACACACAAATTCCTACACTCTGAAACTCTATAAGCAACAAAAATGGGCCATGACATTGACCAAATGAAAAGGTTGATTTGTTTTTGCATTGTTGCAAATCTCTTTGGGGATTCTTACATCAAAGGACAAGGTAAAAATTCTTCTACTAAACAGCAAATGGATTGATTTTCAGATTAATAAAAGGATATAGCTACAGTAAACAGATATCAACTCCTCTGAAATTCTCAAATGTTCAAAACAAAACAGCACATAGATCTCCTTGGGATGGTTATGCCCACTTCAAAAAGCCCTTCTCATGTCCACTCCACTGAGGTTCTTTTCTTGTTGGCAATCTAAAAGGATCTTGACTTCCTAACCTTCTGCTTTAACATACTGCCAAGAGACCATATTTCCCCCACCCACATCAATTCTGAGTTTATGATACTGTAGATAAGAAGACACCTGCATCCACCAATCCTAAATGTTTAGGTTACAATAATCACAAGCTACCTTGTCATATAACTTAACTGGGATAAAAAAGAATCTGCATCGGCATACCTCTTCATTTAACATTTTTGTGACTAATCATTTGTAGTATTGCTTTTTTAAAATCAACCATTGATTTCTTGAAATAACAGTTTTCATGTGACCATTTTCCCAACAATTATAACATTCTATCTCTAGATCCTGTCCCTGAATGTTTTGTGGGTTTTCTAACTTTTCAACACAAATGGTACTTCACGGTTTGTATCCAGGGCTGAAGGATTTATCTCAGACCTGCCATATTTGAAGGCAACTCCTCTCTGATCCTATTACTCTATTTGGCTGCTATCTTTTATTTTCAACTTTAGCTCAGAGAGAAACAGAAAATAAAATTGAGCCAAATTCTATTATTTCCTCCAGGCTATATATCTTGGTTCTCTCTAATCATTTCTTTAACAAGTGTATCTCTCATGTACCAAACGCCATATAAAATTTCCTCCTGAAATAACCAGGTCCCATTTTAGTCGTTTAAATATTCAGGGTTTTTCAAGACACTATACGAAGGAGCTTCTTCCCTATAGGTCCCTTTTTAATCGAACTTTGAACAAATTTTGAACAAATTTGAACTTCAGATTCTTTAAATTCCATTTGAATCAAATGTGAAGCTACCAGGAACCCATTATCCTCCAGTGCTGTCATATTCCAGAACTGCAACTTACCTGGAGTGCCCAGAAGTACAAGGTGTTCAGTGCTCAGAGACATGGCCAAGGTAAGGAAGGCTGAAATCCTACCACCACTGAACAAGACACATAAGATGAAATGGCAAGACTGGGCCAAGAAATATCTGAAGACAGATTTTTCAAAGGTTTTATGGACTGATGAAATGAGAGTGACTCTTGATGGACCAGATGGATGGCACTTTCTTCAAGCAATAGTACAGGAAAAAGTCTGCATCTTTCAAGAATACCATGATTTTTATGCGGGACAATGCTCCATTGCATGCATTGAAATACTCCACTGCATGGCTAGCCAGTAAAGACCTTAAAGATGAAAGAATAATGGCATGCCCCCCCTTCCTCACCTGACCCTCACCCTCTTGAGAACTTGTGGGCTCTTATTAACCAGGAGATTTATGGTGAAGGAAAACAGTACACCTCTCTGAACAGTGTCTGGGAGGCTGTGGTTGCTGCTGCACAAAAAGTTGATTGTCAACAGATCAAGAAACTGACAGACTCCATGAATGAAAGTCTTATGACTGTTATTGAATAGAAGGGTGGCTATATTGGTCACTGATTATTATTTTTTTGAAATGTCAGAAATGTTTATTTGTAGATTTTGAGTTGCTTGTTTATTATTCTCACTTTAACAGATGCAAATAAATGAGTGAGATGGGCAAATTTTTGTTTTTCATTTAGTTGCATAATAATGTGCACACTAATAGTTGCCCAATAATTGTGCACACATTCTCATCTTTACTTTCTTAAATATTGAAGTTTGAGATTTATTCATATTTTGGATTGACCGAGGAGAGCACTGTAGTTGTTCAATAATAAAATTAACCCTCCAAAATACAACTTGCCTAATAATTGTGCACACAGTGTAAGCTAAAGTCCTTAGGAATTACTGTCTTTCAAACAAACTGTAAGCTGTTTGAACACTTCAGTTTCTTGTTGACATTAAACCTCTTTATCCAGTTCCCTCTGCTTATTTTCTTCCCTTAAGATCTCTTAATAAGTATTACTTGGCTGACTTAAAGGTTTATTCCTTTTTTCAAGAGGGGGAGGATTCAGTCAATAACAATCTCTTATTTTCCACACTGGTTCTCTCGTCCCATAAATGCTGCTTTGTAATAACAGGCAGCTTTGCTTATTGGGTTTGAGACAATTTGTCTTCTCATAACTTTTCCCATCTGCTGCTTCCCATCATTTTGCTCACCCCTGCAGCTTCCTTTCTTTGCACTTGTTTCTCTCAGCAGCTTTTGCTTCCTCCTCCCCTGCAGCCTTATCTTTTCCAAACTACCCACTCTCTTAAAGCCCCCTCCATTCAGTTTTTCTCTCTGCTGAAGCTTCTCCATCCCTTCTAATAAAGACTCCTTTTAGCAGCAAGAGCTATGCCACTGACCTTTCATCAGCCTCCTCTAGAGGAGAAAAATTCCATGGCACTTGTCATCCCCTTTGGAAAAGCAAATTCATTTTTCTAATTGTTCCCCCCCAAAAGATGCAACTTTAAAAAGTTGCCATAAAAATCTCAGGGTTATAATGCACTCTATTGATGGATGAATGAATGAATATAATTTTTAAAATAAAACATATGTGTTTGTGTGTGTGTTTTATTTTTAAAATGGTAGTATTAAAGTTCCTCCAAAATAATAAAATAATGATCTCACATATAAAATAAAGTTTAAAAGTCACCCCACCAACTTTTGAAATGTGGTTCTCACTTGCACAAAAGACTTTGAGTGAACAGACATTGCATATTTATGATTAAAAACAAAAAATAAGATTTTCTTATGGAACGCTAGATGATCTTATATGCTTCATTTCTAGTAATATATTCATTAATGCATTACTTCGTCTTCTAAGAATTTTACACAACACCATTCTCTATGCACATTTAGCCATTCTGGGGAAGTTCTGGCAGATTATATATTCAAATAATATACTACTACAATAAAGAGGGTGGAAAATAAGTTGGCATTTATAAGAATAATCATATAAGATGCCAACAGAGTACCGAAAAGCAAATTATGTCAAATAGTGATGAAGTTCGCATTTATACGAACTCTAGCCAGCAACCCCAACTTAAAACAAAAACACTGATTCTCCTATTAACTCTTTCTAATGGACTATTCCTCTCTACACAGTACTAGTTATCCCAAAATAACCAAATGAAAAACCACATCACCTTTTATGTCAGCCCAGGTAAAAATAACGGTTAACCTTAGACAAGTACAGGCTTTGTCCCCCAAGGAAGGCAATCCTGAATTTCAGAGGGTTCCCTTGCTCAAATCCATCACCATACTCTTCATGAATTGAGGATGCCTCTCCAGTTTTAAAGATAAATTGGGGGGGGGGAATGATCCCAGAGTTTCTTTCAGATAAATGCATGGTCTCTGGATGATGAGACACCACCTCACGGTGAAGTAATTCTTCTTTATTTCCAAAAAGTTACAGTGCCTTGTAACATATGTAGTAGCCCTTACAATAGCGCACCAATTCATGCAGATCAGAAAATTATGCTTTAGTAATTGAGGACAGGCATGACCACATTATACATCTTATGCCATAACCATTTTTAGCTCATATGTGTATTTAAGCCACTATTTATATGCTTCGCCATTAAATTATGAGCACATCAGCCAAAGTTACGGGCGACCCTCATTTAGTGATTACTTGTTCAGTGACTCTTCGAATTTATGATGGCACTGGATGAGTGATATTTACAACTGGTCTTTAAAGTTCCAGCCATCAGTCACTAAATGAACTCTTATTAAGTCAAGGACTATCTTACAACAGTTCGCTTAGTGACTGTTCAAAGTTACAACAGCACTGAAAAAAGTGACGGCTGTGTTTTCACACTTAAAACCATTGCAGCATCCCCGTGGTCACGTAATTAAAAATCAGACGCTTGGCAATCAACTCGCATTTATGACGGTTGCAGTGTCCCGGGGTCATGTGATCCCCTTTTGCAACCTTCTGACCGGCAAAGTCAATGGGGGAACCAGATTCACTTAACAACCGTGTTACTACCTTAACAACTGCAGTGATTAACAACTGTGGCAAGAAAGGTCGTAAAATGGGGCAAAACTCACTTAACAAATTTCTCACTTAGCAACATAAGTGTTGGGCTCCATTGGGGTTGTAAGTCGAAGCCTACCTGTATATAGCCATGACTTTCTCAGCATGGTAACTAAACACCTGAGGCAATCCAGCAAAATCACTTGAGGGCAATTTCACTGCAACAACCAGGAATTAGTAAAGCGTTGGAAGTGGTTTAAAAGTGCACATCAAAGGGGAAGAGGCCAGGGGACATTCTCCAGAAAGTGAAATCACTTTCCTTCTTTTTGGGATAACACCTAAAAAGCGAGTTTACTTTTCACACGAAAGTAGTGCAGAGGTCAGTCTGATTCCAGGAGGCATCGTTTTGGATTGCAAATATTCTCTCGGGATTATTTCCCCCTGCATGTGGCAGCCTAAAAGCCAAGGCGAGATTTCTACTTTGCAGAACTTTTTAAGAAATATTTTACCGGGGCGCAGTCCACCGGGTGAGCCTGCTGCCTGAAGCGCTAAAGCCTGCATTTAATGGGCCATTATGTCAACGGGAACGAAAGGGAAGAAGACGCCGGGGGAAAGGAGCCGCCTGCCCCCTGCCCGCCCCTACCAGTTCGGCGAATCCTTTGCTCTGCTCTGCTTTTCCAGCATCGGGTCGTTCCGAGGACTCCGCCGCGCGCCGAGCCGCTCCCCCGCAGCCGGCGCGCGAGCAGTGAGGCTGCCCAGGTCCGCCGGAGGAGCAACCGAAAGGGGGCGCCCAAGCCGCAGTGCCTAGAAGATGCTTGGGGCTGGGCGGGCGCACGCGCAGTAGCAGACGTCGCCCCGTACCCGGGGAAGACGGGGAGCGACACTCCGCGAGGCTGCTTGAGGAGGCCGCGAGCGCGGCTCGAGGGCCGCTCCAGGGCTCGCCGCCGCCGGCTCCTCGGCTCCTCGCGGCGGCGGCCGCTACGGT
>QLTV01000974.1:5594594-5610172 GCA_003457575.1 Thermophis baileyi | reverse complement strand
ACCCTCATCCCCACTGTAAACCATGGCGGAGGGAGCATCATGGTTCGGGGCTGCTTTGCTGCCTCAGGGCCTGGACGGATTGTTGTCATTGATGGGAAAATGACTTCCAGAGTTTATCAAGACATTTTGCAGGAAAACGTACGACCATCTGCCCGCCACCTGAAGCTCCGCAGAGGATGGGTGATGCAACAGGACAATGACCCAAAGCATACACGTAATTCAACAAAACAATGGCTTCAACAGCACAGAATACGCCTTCTGGAGTGGCCCAGTCATAGTCCTCACCTCAACCCGATTGAAATGCTGTGGCATGACCTTATGAGAGCGATTCACACCAGACATCCCAAGAATATTGCTACACTGAAACAGTTTTGTGAAGAGGAGTGGTCCAAAATTACTCCGGATCGTTGTGCAGGTCTGATCTGCAACTACAGGAAACGTTTGGTTGAGGTTATTGCTGCCAAAGGAGGGTCAACCAGTTATTAAGCCCAAAGGTTCACATACTTTTTCCTCCCTGCACTGTGAATGTTTACATGTTATGTTCAATTAAACCATGGCAACATCTAATGTTTGTGTAGTATTATTTTAAGCAGACTGTTTTTCTATTGTTGTGACTTAGATGACGTTCAGAGCACATTTTATGACCAATTCATGCAAAACTCCACATAATCCCAAGGGGTTCACATACTTTTTCTTGCAACTGTATAATTTTTCAACATACCAGTAGGCAGGAAAATAGTTTTGATTTTGTGGACCTCTGAAAGATTCTTGGGGAACCCCCACTTAAGAAACAATGCCATAAGGCAGTGGGTTTATTTGGTACCTTAGAGTCAGTGTGACTCCCTGCAGTTTTCTTGGCAAGATTTTGGAAGTGGTTTGCCGTGGCCTGCTTCCTAAGGCTGAGCGGGAGGGACTGGCCAAAGGCCACTCAGCTGGCTTTGTGCCTAAGGTAGGACTAGAAATTCCATTCTCTTGGTTTCTAGCCTAGTGCCTTAACCACTACATTAAATTTGCCTTAATGTATCCTAGTCATATTTAATCTACTTCATTTTTTCATTTGATATTTCAAATGTTATGCTTTAAAAGACAAAAAAATTAATGGAAATCTTCAGTTAAAATGTAGCAAAATAGATTAAACACACTTACTGAAAATTGGGCAGATAACTTGTACTAGTGCTCACATAGTAAAATATTGCAGAAAGAATAAAGGACTTTCAGTTAAAATAGCCTAAACATTACCTCC
Organism: Thermophis baileyi; assembly: GCA_003457575.1. NCBI lineage: Eukaryota > Metazoa > Chordata > Lepidosauria > Squamata > Dipsadidae > Thermophis > Thermophis baileyi. Next base: position 5,608,929 of record QLTV01000974.1, on the reverse strand, counting down.
ATCCAATAACAACAAAACATTCCTAAGCAACAAAAGATTTTTTTTTGTCATGTGCAAGTTACATTCAATAATATCAAACTCAAATATCGTTTCTAAAGTAAAGCTGGAACTCCAGGTCCCTTCAATCAATAGAACCAGAGATACTGGAAGGAACAGTAACCCTCTCTCTTCCAACTGTTAACATCAATAGCTGATAATATCAATAGCTAATTTTATCCTTCTAGAGTACATATTTATTTTAACTTACTTTCATATTTAATTCATTAGCAACCTGCCGGAGTTGATGAAGCTCAAAAATGTTGCTATAAGTTCTTTCTGCAACACGATGGAGGGCAGAAATAAATTTCTTTGCTTGTGACCTTTTGCTCATTCCAGAACCATGCTGAGAACGCTCAAAATCCAATTTTCCAAACTCATCAGAGTAAGTTCCTAACATACTTGAGAAAAGAGTAAACCAAAATGTACAGAGTCAGCAGGAAAGTAAAATTAAAAATACAACTGCAAACGAGGCAGAGAACTTTCTTTGAATTTTTCCTTAATCAGAAAGTGTTAATGAGCTTAATAAAAGAACACATTAACTTTATAATTCTACTCGGGTTGTGCTTGGTTTATTGAATGCATGTTACTCTACTTTGGATTGTTTTTCAAAATACTTTGATTTATATTTGCTGAAAAATGCATCAGTTTGCATATTGTTCAGTTCATAGGTTGCAAGCTCATAGATTTTTATTTTATTACCGTGGTACTTTATTAAGTTTGTACTACCTGTATTTCATTATTTCAACAACTTCCTCAGCATCTTCTTTGGTGGCCTTTTCTCTTAACTCTAATCTTGATCGTGCCTTAAAGAAAAGCAGTAATGCTAATATTATATACAAATCACCCATATTTAATTGGATTAGAAATCGCATGGTTAGAATCACATTCACATTAAAAATAGTTCTGTGAATAAGCCAGTTTGCTTAGCTGGGCTGACACACAGTATTGAGCCATAAACCATTTTTTTTACAAATCATAATAGTTGAGTTCACATTCCATGTCAAGCCAAGTCCCATGACTGAGCACCCTGATTGTGAAAGAAATTTGCACTAGACCTGGAAAAAAACAAGTTATATACTGAACCGAGGTGGTGCAGTGGTTAGAGTGCAGTACTGCAGGCTACTTCAGCTGACTGCTAGTTGCAGTTCGGCGGTTCAAATCTCACCGGCTCAAGGTTGACTCAGCCTTCCATCCTTCCGAGGTGGGTAAAATGAGGACCCAGATTGTTGGGGGCAATATGCTGACTCTGTGAACCGCTTAGAGAGGGCTGTAAAGCACTATAAAGCGGTATATAAGTCTAAGTGCTATTGCTATTGCTATTCTTCAATTTGATTAATGCATTATTACAAGGTTTCTGAATTTTGTGAATTTTTTTTTGCTTTTCAAAAACATGTCAGTACAAACTGGTGAATTGCAAATAAACTAAAAATATTTAAATAACTACAGCTAATATACCAATCCTACTAAAACTTCAATTAATTAAAAAAGATTGGAAAGAGATATGAGAGAAACCATACTTTAGCAGCAAAATAGGTGTTCTGCATATACTGTGGCAGTCCCAGGTTAAACCCCGTAGTTTAAAGGACCATACATAGTTGACCTAGGAACAAACTCTATGTCAAAATTTAGAAGGCTTGCCAATTAGAATAAATAGTATTATTTACATAGTGGTCTGTCTTTAATAAATTCTCATCCATGATTTGATCTTGGATGAAAGGGCAGACTTGGCATATATCACTGATACTTGGAGGAAGAAAATGTCCTTCTTGGGGATGTGCCTATCTGTATTTCAAACGTTGCATCAGTTATAACTCCAAGGTAAATAAGGTGGAGAGACAATTGTCATCTTCAAGATACTACAGGAGGCAACTGGTACTGCTCCATAGATAACTGGATGCGAGGTGCTATTTTTAGGCTAGGTTTGAAGGACAAGTGGAGAGTGATGTTGTTGTACTTGCCTCCGTGCTGCACAGCAACTGTTTTGAATCTGTCTGACCAGTAAGATTTGCTGAGGGAAGTGCCATTTTCCTAGACAGAATGCCACCTTCAGCGACCCCTGGACTTGAATCTATTTAGTGATGCTTTCTCTCCTATGAAACAGCTTACTCCAAGATATTTGGACCACTCCCTCCTTATTTTTTTATTTCTTTTTCTTTGTTTTTGGTGCCTTCAAGTCAATGTTGATCTATACGAGTGTCTTCATGTATGTCTATATATATATTGTATATACATGTGTATATGTATAGATCAGGTGCCAGTTTATTAATTTATAGTACCATAGGTATTATATGTTTCCACAAAAAAATGGTAGAAACATTGGTTTTCCTCAAGTCACAAAAATATTTAGATTTGATCCATTTTCAATGTCAGGTAGCATCAACATGTGTCATTTAAAATAAACCAGATATAAGTCAACATATGAAAAAATCTGTATTATAGTCTCCATGTTTTAAAATCCAGTACTTTGGGCTGTCAAAATACACCTACTACAAAATTCTTAGTAACAGTTATAAAATGAAGCAGTACCTCAGTAAGACGGATCAATGATTCTAGCTGTCGTGTTGTGATGGGTGTACTATCTGCTCTTTGACTTTGTTGTCTGAGCTCAAGATAGAATTTCTGGAGTATCTGAGCAGCTTCTGGAGATAGCTTGGGATGAACATATTGCCTTGCATAGCCAACATATTTCTTTAACAACTGATGTGGAATTGGATCACAGTTTTCTCCTGGAATGAGCTAACAGTTAAAAATACTATTTAGACATTATAATATTCCATTCCAGCTGGAAAAAATAAATGGTATGAGCAGATAGGAGCCATAATAGTCCTCAAAGAGAATTTAATGACACAAGTTAACCTCCCACCTCAGCCTCAGAAGCACAAAAAAGTCATCACATTTGTTACGTGTATTCTCAGATTGGAATGTTAAAGCACTGCACAAAAATGAAGCTTAATAATTGAGCTCTACCTCCTCAGTGCTTTGTCCACTGGAACTGGCATCTCTTTATCTCTCACAGAGTGTTTGCCCAAAAGCTTATTGCTTCCAAGCAGAAACTGAACACTTGACTAAAAACTTCAAGGAAAGTTATTTTTGCAAAGACTGTTATTTTTATTTATATGTGCATTTGATTTTTATCTCACCTTTATTATTTTATAAGTAACTCAAAGCAGAGAACTTATCTACTACTTCTTCCTCCTATTTTCCCCACACCAACAACCCTGTGAGGTGATTTGGCCTGAGAGAAGGTTGACTGGCACCCAAATCACCCAGCCAACTTTCAGGCCCAAGGCGGGACTACTGTAAGTCTCCTGGTTGTTTCTAGACCAGAATCTTTTTTTTTTATAAAAGTTTTTTCTTTTCAGAATCTTAACCACTACATCAAAATGGATCTCTCAAATCTAATTCTGTAACCTTCTAAAATCACACAGACATTTTAGAAGAGTTCAAAATATGGAGACTATTCTTATACCAGAGACAGAAAACCCAAGCAGCCAAAAATTCTAAGAATGTGCAAGGCTGCAATCCATGGCATCTGGCTTTCCTATCCTTTCCTATCCTAGCTGTATATATTTTGTGGGGGTGAAGACAAACTCAGAAAATTAAATCCTAATCAGAAAAAATATCTATTGGATATTGCTAATTTCCACTTCTTCTTTTCATATATTACAGAATTATGATTTTCTGTCTAACCACAGATGTCAAACATTTAAAAAAATTTTACACTTTCTAGATTACCCCATGAGGCCAGCAGCTCCAAGAACAGAAAAGATAAAAGAAATAATTCAGTCCCCTGTAATGCTATAATGTTAAGTTTGCAAACTATGCTGTAGCAAAACAGGAGAATCGTATTCCTCTAACTATACTCAACTTATCTCAAACCAGGGGTGAAATCCAGCAGGTTCTGGAGAACCGGTAGCGTAAATTTTGAGTAGTTCGGAGAACCGGTAGCGTAAATTTTGAGTAGTTCAGAGAACCGGCAAATATCACCTCTGGCTGGCCACAGAGTAGGGTGGAAATGGAGATTTTGCAATATCCTTCCCCCAGGAGTGGGGAGGGAATGGGGATTTTGCAGTATCCTTCCCCTGCCACACCCACCAAGCCACACCCACAGAACCAATAGTAAAAAAATTTGGATTTCACCACTCTCTCAAACATACGAAATGTACAAAATTTATCTCAAAACAATTTATCTCAAATGTACTAAATATATCATTTTTTACAGACATGATCAGCATTCCCTGATGATAAGATAGAGTAAGTCAAAGCATGAACACATATCTTACCTTTAATCTCTCTGCTAGTGGTTTGTCTGAAAGAACTTCAAGGACCGATATATTTGAATTCTGGGAATGCTCACGAGTCACAGTAGCACTGCTGCATCCAGTCTGTTTTCCATTTCTCATCGCCATCACATGTTCAGAAAGCAAATGATCATGATCTTCATTTGGAACATCCAGCAGTATGAATACCAAGTCAAATCGGGATAACAAAGCACTTCCCATCCTACATGGAAAAAACAAATCTAGTACAGTACTACAGTTCTACCTCAAAGAACTGAATGCAGCTTCAGAATTTACACAAAATTCACACAATGTTATTAAAAATTCCTTACTTTTTTTGTTTGTCTTGTAAACTATAAAGCAGAGAGTTTGAAAATACAGTACTTACTTTAAATTCTCAGATACAGTTTTGGCTTTGTTATAGTGACCCCCAACTGGATTTGCTGCAGCTATAATTGATGTCCTTGCTGGCAAGCTGCAAACAATGCCAGCCTTAGCAAGACTAATACTTTGCTGTTCCATAGCTTCCAGCAAAGCTTGGTGCTGGCTCCCCATTTTATCAAACTCATCAATTCCACATATACCTAAAAAGAAAAATAATTATGAAGTAAGCATGGCAAGTAATTGTTCAACACTAAGAAGGTTGCTGATATAAAATCCATCATGCTCAAAATGAAATTTATTCAGGAAAAATGTAGTACTTAAATGTGAGGATTTCCTTTTTACTAAGACGTAAAATCTTTCACAGTAAGCATTGAAAGAACACTACCGAACTAATAGGTTTTTGGAATTCCTAAATAATGCTTATTATTAATAAATTATTGTATATATTATTATGCTACACTTTGATCTATACTTTATTTAGAGCTTGTATTTTTTTCAAGATAACCTAAATTCCTCGATTCTCATGAAATAAGTTTCTGACAGGATACTTGAATTGCAACTCATCACATTCTGTTAGGTATGTGCTTTGTTTAATAGTTTTTTTGCAACTGATATGGAAAACTCAAAACAGCCAATCATCTCAGCAGTGGACTCCTTGGTGCTCTCTAAACTCGGTTGTTTGCCTGAAGATGTTTTATTAGCAGACTAAGTAAATCTTCCGTGCTAAAAAAAAAAAGGAAGGAAAATATTTAATCAGTTTAGCTCTCAGGAGCACACTGGCTCACGTGGTTAGGACCTTGGGTTGGAGGTTAGCAAGCCCACGTTCAAGACTGGAGTGCTGCTGAATGGCGGGGTGAGCTGCCATCCCTCCAACTCCGAGGACAAGAGCCTCCACAGGCATCCTCTGGACAGCAGTGATGTCACGGCTAATGTTTTCAATCCAAAAAGCGCCTTAAATGGTACCTCCGACATGAACAGGAGAGGAATTTAGCTCAAAGCAGGGGTGAAATCCACCAGGTTCTGGAGAACCGGTAGCGGAAATTTTGAGTAGTTCAGAGAATTGACAAATACCACTTCTGCCTGGCCCCAGAGTGGGGTGGGAATGGAGATTTTGCAATATCCTTCCCCCAGGAGTGGGGAGGGAATGGAGATTTTGCAGTATCCTTCCCCTGCCACGCCTACCAAGCCACGCCCACCAAGCCACACCATGCCCACCAAGCCACGCCCACAGAACCGGTAGTAAAAAAAATTGGATTTCACCACTGGCTCAAAGTATCTGCCTATGTAAGTATTTCTTGCTTTATGTAATCACTACCAGTCTATAAATTTTACTTCTCTCTCATCAGACTCCTCCCATTCTCTGTTTCCCAACGTTTGAAAAATATATGCCTGCCAGTTAAGACTGCATCTCACGTTTCCAGTAAAAGGAAAGTTTATACCATCATAAATGTGCCCATCTATAAGGTTTACATAGTTTTCTTGTCCGGATAAATACACATGAGCACACTACCTTGATCTCCAAGTACAAGAGCACCAGCTTCCAGTGCAAAATCTCCAGAGGAACTGTCTCGAGACAGAGTTACAGTCAGACCAGCTGTTGTAGTGGCATTGCCACAGACATATACTCCCCGAGGTGCAATATTGCACACAGCCTGAAGAAACAAATTGAAAAAGCTAGATTTGCATATTATACACCAATGACCCATATTGATAACATACCCAATTATACTAAAAAGAATAAAATGCCCAAGGAAGAATATATGTAATTATTTTGAAATAATACGATACTCAGTGCATGTATAAATAAATGAATCCATACTTGCAACATCTGACTTTTGCCCAGTCCTGGATCTCCAACCATGAGAAGATGTGGGTCCCCTCGAATAGGAATCCTGTTTTTATCATCCATATATTTTTGGCATCCTCCAAATAATGCCAACACTAAACCAGCTTTTACCACCTGTGACATGAGAAAGGAATCCATAAAATATTTGCAAGGGACAATTCAATCTAAGTACTACATGATCCAGTTATTCTCTATCAATATTTGTAAGAAGCTTCGAACTCTTCAGAAGTAATAAAAATGAAATGGTAACATACCAGGTTCAGACAATTAAAAAAAACTTTCTTTCATTTCTTTCAATCTTGTGAAGTGCAGCATCAAATAAAGTCCTCCAAAAATTGTTACAAAATCTTTTACAGCACAATAGTGCCAGAACAGTAAAGATGTTATTTTACCATACAAGTCTTTGTAACCATTATGCACTTTTTAATTCACGGATCATTTTAATAAAATAATGGTGCATTTTTATAGGTAACTATTAGGCATATTGTCAGAACCCTTCCATATAGTTTTATTAAGGTCTTGAAAACAAGCATAAATCAGATTATGTGAGGAATAAAAAACTCATTTTAATGCTGATATAATATATTGAATAATATTAATAATGCTAATAGAGGGATTACAGTAACAGAAACACCACAGAAACAATAACCTCATTCATATTTTCTCTGCAGACCATTAAAATGTAGTTTATAAACTAAGTCCATAATATATTTTATTTTCTACTAAGCATTTGGAATACAAATCATTGAATATTTCTATTAGAGTATACTTACCTCATGACCATAAATAGTAGGACAAAGAGAGCTAGGAAAAAAAACAAATTGTACACCAGGTTAAATATAATGGAAAAACATATTTAAGATTATGTATCTCAAATCTATTTATTCACAAACCCTGTATAAAAGGAATGCAAATGAAGCACCATTTATCTGAATTATGTAGCATGGGCATTGTACAATACTAATTAAGTATGGATGCATACTGGATTACCTATTTGGGAGGGGGAGATTATCCTTTTGCATATATTACTCAAGGGGGAAAACATATCAATATTCCGTTCTATTTTCCCCAGAGCAACAATCGTGTGAGGTGGGTAGGGCTGAGAGTGAGTGATTGGCCCAAAGTCACCCAGCTGGTTTTCATGCCCAAGGTAGGACTAGAACTCACAATCTCCTGGTTTCTAGGCCAGCACCTTAACCACTACACCAAACTGGTTCTCTCCTATCAAATTCTATAGCCTTCTAAAAGCACATAGGCAAAGTATGAGATTATTACTATACTAGAGAGAGAACACCCAAGGCAGCCAGGAAGGCTACAATCCGTAGCATCTGGCTTTCCTATAGTTTGAAAAATAAGTTTTCTAAATTATATATTGTGGGGGCAAAATCCTGTGATGATACCTTTAATACCATCAACATCTGCCTATCCCTGATCCTTAGGAAGGATTCAGTAGGTGGATACCAATGCCAAATCCAGCCTAAACATCTGGCTGACTGTGCAACTAATCATAATAGTAGCAATAACATTTTGTTGCAATATTTTTAACTTTTAATTTTACATTAAAGCCACCCAGAGCCTTTTGGAGTGGGTAGCTATGCTAAATCTAATAAATTATTTATTATGCCACTGAAATCAATTCAAGTTAAATGTAATTAAGTTTAGGTGTCTCAGGCTTTATCTTTTAGAAAGGATAGGATTTCCAACATGTATACTGTATTTTTCGGAGTATAAGACGCACCGGAGTATAAGACGCACCTTAGTTTTTGGGGAGGAAAATAGGGGGGAAGAGAAATTCTGCCTACCAGGTATTCATCTGGCTAGTCCTTAGTCTGGTCAGCTTCAGCACATTAGAATGTATTTTCTCTTTTAATTACCGTATTTGTCAGAGTATAAGACGCACCGGAGTATAAGACGCACCTTAGTTTTTTGGGAGGAAATTGGGGGGGGGGAATTCTGCCTACCCCTGGTTGGGGATAAAAAACAGTTTCTAAAACACTTCACTTCTCTCTCTCTTTAGAGAGAGAAACAATGAGAAAAGTAGGCAAAGGAAAGATCGCTTAGCTAGCAAAGCAGGGAACATCGCTTCAGCTTCACTCGTTAGCACCTCGTTAGGGCTGAAAAAAAGCTTAGTAAAAGCTACATTCAGAGTATAAGACGCACCCAAATTTTCAGCCTCTTTTAGGGGGGAAAAAGGTGCGTCTTATACTCCAAAAAATACGGTAAATGTTTACTTGTTACACAAAAAGAATTCTTGTACTGTACTCTTAGACTATCCTTTTAGATAACAAACAAGCAACAGAAATAAATCATTGTAGCCTAATATTAAATCAGTTGTAGATTGAAAATAATATTTAAAAGACAGATTGTCAGTGGACAGATAACTTTTGTAACCTTTTTAAGCCTCTTGCTTTGTCCACAATGGTGTTTGTGATGTCATAAATGGTATGGTTGACATCATCTCCTACATCTGAAGCTTTTCAAGTGCCATATTTTGCCAGCAGCCCAGAGGGTGGCATTATCTGCCATTTCCTATGATGCTGTAAGAACTCATAGTAAGCTCTTTACTGCATTTCCATCAGTTCAACTGGGTGGTAAGATGTTTTACAAATATTTATTGTCAGAGTTATATCTTGCCTTTCACATGGGGGGGGGGGGACGGACGACAGGGAGACAGAACTTTCCCTCCTATTTTTCTCAACCACAACACTACCTGTGAGAAAGGTGGAGTTAACAGAGGATGATTGGCTCCAAGTCACCTACAAAGCCCTAAGTGGACTTGAGCCAATGCCCATCAAACAGCTTAACACCTGCACCACACTGGCTCTCAATAGTTCTCTTACTGTCACATTTAAAACACCTAAATTCCCTTGTTTTGCTGATTTATAGATCTTATATATCTGATGGATGTGGTAGGACAGATCCCCCATTATTGTTAGAGGCTTTTTTTTTTGGAGAAAGTTCTCTTGCATTAAAACAGAATTACAATTTACTATCATCAAGCATCAGCAATATAGTACCTGTTAACTTCATCTGGCTTGGAAACTAAGCAAGATCAGGCTTGGTTAGTAGTTAGATTGGAGACTGCCAAGGTATCTCAATCCTGTAAGCTTTATTGGGAAATTAAACCACTGCTCATGAAGAAGAAAAAGGCAAACTACTATTGTGCAGTTGCCAACTCCATGGATGGATTACCAGCTACTGAGCATGGGTCAGATAGTCATACTGGATTTCCTGACAGTGACATTATTCAATTATTTTAGGCTCTCATCTTGGGTGGGGACTTTCTATATCCTGTTGTCTAAGCCCTATTTTCAATCCAGTTCTAGAATACCAGTAAAGAATATTTGTAGCTTCAGGGTTAACATGAAGGGTCCTTGGTGTTCTCTGAGCTTGGTTGTTTTCCTGCAGATGTTTCATTACCCAAACTAGGTAACATCATCAGTGGTATGAGACTAGTTTGGGTAATGAAACGTCTGCAAGAAAACCACCAAGCTCAGAGAGCACCAAGGACCCTTAAGCTCTAGAATACCCAGAAGGAAAAAGCATAGAAGGATAAATAGCATGTGTAGAACACATTAAATATTATAATTGCTTGGATTGTTTGTTTTGATGTGATGTTTAGAACATTGTGACTCCTACCGAATTAAATGCTAGAGGCAACTTGTAGCTACTCTTTCATGAATATCAAGAATATATTGTAGTGGTACAATCTCTGACATTTTTTTCTACAACATCATGTTCATGTTTTGAAGATGGTAGGAATTCAGAAACATTAATAACTGATGTTTTACAAAATGTTTTTTCTATACAAAAGAGCAGGTACTCCAGACATATGTGAATATTCAAAATGGGTTGGCTGAAACGTGGGGGCAAATAAAATACATCCCCTGATTTGCAATAAATGACATACCTGACAATAAGCTTGAACAGATTCTCTTCAGCTTGGATTTCTTGGACTGCATAAAGATCTTTAAGTGAAAACTCCATGCATCCTTGCTGGTTTAATCCATGTTCATAATTCTTGATTTTCTGGCCTTTTGTATTACTGATAGAGTTTGCTTCAATGTATAGTAGGAAGACACATTTATCATTTTTATTTCTTGATGCTCCTGTTAAAATATCAACAGAAAGATCATGATCATCTTTCTGCTTTAAGATGTAACTTAGGATGTTACCAGGTTTGGGTAATGAAACGTCAACCTTGAGCTAAACATATTTTCCTTTATTACATGGCTTTATCTGCCCTGTTTTGTAAAGTATATTTATTTATTTATTTACTGCATTTGTACCCCACCATAATCCAAGTGATACTTGGAGGCTTATATGATGGAGAAACATTAAAATAACCACAATAAAACTTAAAATCCAGTAAATAAAATAAGCTACAAGATCCAAGTAAACTAAGATAAAGTAACTGTAAGATAAAAATACAAAAATGGCTAAAACTCCGTGTTTAGTTACAATGGTCTCTGGAAATGTTGAATTTTCACCATCTTGAATGCTATGAAGGACACTGTTCCATAAGACTGCTCTGCCACTAAAAATGCAGCACCTTTTGGCTTCAGTTGCCCTCACTACCCAAAAGTAAAGTACTAAGAGCAGTTTCTCTCTGAAAATACTGTTTTCAAGTAGTTGTGTATCAATATACTGTTTTAATTTAAATCTTGTGGCTGTAGTCTTTGACACTAATTAAGTTTTACTTTGGCCCACTAATTGGGCAAAATACAAATATACACATAGACAACTGAATGAATAGCCTTTTTCTAAAATTGGTAAAAAATACTGTACAGATGTCAATACATAAAAGTTGATATAGTTCACCTTCTTCCGTGTTCGATACCTTGACAATTCCTGCAACAGTAATCACATCGCCTGGAACACAACTGTCCACAAGATCATGAACCAATTCACATTCTATTGTCCGAGGAATTCTCCCAGCTTCTCGCTGATCATCTAACATACGTTCTTGAATTCTGGAATACCAAGTTAATAAAAAAAGATATAATACCACTTGTGGAGGAGAATTAAGATTTATAAAATACTGAGCATATATAGGTAGATCAAAACAAGCATTCTGACTTTTCCTTTCGTTATGGAGTACCAATATATTTTTGGCAAACACTTCTCAGAGCTGAAGATAAGGTTAAATGAATTATGAATCAAAGATCCACAAAATCTTTCTTAAAATATGCACCCACCCACCCTCAGAAAAACACACAAATCTTATGGAGAAAGGAGAAGTACAATTAGCCAGAGTTCACACTACCAATCTTACAGAAAAAGGAGATTACTATCTCTGGATTAAGGATAAATTTATAGAAAAAATGAGAGATTTTCTTTGAACGGAATTATTATTCAATAGAACTTTTTAACATTACAATAAAAGAGACTGTATAATTAATTCCTTGAATTTACTGTAAATAATCTAAATTTCTAAATTTCCAAAATATTAGGGTAGCATTATATATTTACTTAATTGACTGCCAGTCCACTGTAACTGTGTAAGGAGAACTTCTATCTGCAGTGAAGGATCGTCCATGACATTCAGGCAAAGAACACTGAAACACATTAATGTTCAAATGTAATACAAAAGGAAGTTTATACCACAACCATATTTGTTTTGGGGAGGCTTGCACTTATGCTTGATTAATTTGTCTTTCCATCATAAAAATTACTCTTAAAATGAATTACAATTTGTAAAATCCCTTTATCAAGGTATGATTTGTGTCCTTAAATGTGCAGTAAACAGCACATCTTGAAAACGTATTACTTTAAATACTACTCAGAAAAAAGTAGGAGGTAGCTCTTTTGATTTGAGGGCTTTTTTATTACCTTTGTTGGAAGAGTGTATTTTCCATCAGGGAGAGGAAAACTCTGAGTATTTCCACAGGTACTGCATATAAAGGCCATCTTGATGCAGATAGGTTTAATGTTACTAACACGCACAACAGTCCCACGTAAAGCAACATACTTCCCATAGCAATTAGCTCGAATATTCTTAATTTGAGTAATTGGGTCATAGTTGTACACTCTAAAAATATTAAAACATATTCAAATTAAATAAATATACTGATAATTCAGTGGGAGTTCATGTTTAAAATAGTACTATTCATATACCGGTAATAACAATTGGTGAAAGCAATGGTGTGTGTGATAGGTTAGTGTGGTAATAAAAAAAATTAATTTGTCATAACTTTCATGTGTCATGGGTTTAAATGAAACTGACTTTAATTTTCTCTAAATGAAGCCAGTGCATTATTATTTTTTCTAGAATATACTGCATATGTTAAAATAACATTTTTTCTATTGTCAGTCTTAGCACAAATACATTATAATTGTAAAAACTTATTTCTGTGTATCCACTTTCATTTATACTGAAATTATTTTAGCAGACCAAAATTCAGAGAAAAGCTGCATATATGTATGCATTTGGATATTAATGCATTTTAATAGTTAATCAGAATATTAAACTTAAAAACTTCCTGGGAAGTTTTTTCTTTATTAAGTTATTCTTACATAATCTAATTGCTACACTCAGTTTAGGAACCTTTATAATGTCATAATTTTATGCCTTCCAGAAAATAATAGATCCAATGGTGCAAAAAATCAAAACATTCAGTAATGTCTTGAAATGTTTAGTCCTGCTACTTCAAATAAAAATAGAATTTTCAAGCTGTAATACATCATTCCAATTATATAGCAATCGCTGCAAAGACATACCGGTAATGGAAAAAGTCCTTCCACAGATTTGGTACATGATGAGATCTTTTCAAAGCAATATCCTTCAAGGCAGAAAATTACTGCTAGATGATCTGAATGAAAGTTCATATTACTTGCATTCAGGCATAATAAAACCCAAGATTGCATTCTGGAGAAGGGCTATTTTAGGCACACTTAAGCCCATTTAATTTTTCAGTCTTTCTATATAATGTACTTCTCTGAAGTTATTTCTGAGTGATTCATGGGTAACCTTGCAGATGTCTATGGTTTCTATAGAATAGCTTCCCAGAGGGGATAAAATAGAAAATTGCATTTGCTATAAAGTAGGAATGAAAAAATATTTGCCCTCACAAATCAAATAAACAGAAAGATGCAATCCTATCAAAGTATTTCTCTGAACTAAGTGTGCCTCGTTGATAAATCTAAATGTGGGCAGAGAAATTATTCCTACATGCAGCAATAGTATTACTGCTCATCATTTCAATTAGGTGAGTGAAGGACTGGTATAGTTGGCTTGAGTCAGAGAAACTTCATTTTTGTTTGTTTCCCTTTTTAGCAGCTTGCTCTGCCTTGCACATTCCTGGAAAGATCATGTGGTTGCTATTATATAAAAAAGTACCATCCTTTCCCTCATAAGTAGTAGATTTAAAGCTAACTCCCCTTTCCTTTTGTAGATAAATTATCTAGAAAATTTTGTATACTCAGCTACCGTGTTTCCCCGAAAATAAGACATGTCCCGATAATAAGCCCAACAGGGCTTTTCGGGACATGCGTTGAAATAAGCCACCCCCCGAAAATAAGCCCCCCCATTACTTTCCGGGGGGAAAGGGGGGGGCATGCCGGGAGGCGCTCTTTTTGCTGCGGGCACTTTTTTGGCCGGGAGAGCGAGAGCAAGTGAGAGTCGAGGGCACGCACACCCCACGAGACTGCTCGGCTCCTCTGGGCTCTGCCTCTGCCAGCGTTTTCAAACGCGCTCCTGCCTCCGAGGAAGAAAAGGGGAGCCTTGATGGCTGCCTCGCCGCCCCATCTCAGGCAGGAGCGCGTCACAACGCTGGCAGAGGCAGAG
>QLTV01000974.1:5529005-5591992 GCA_003457575.1 Thermophis baileyi | reverse complement strand
GCAACGGAGGTACAAGTCCCAGGTAGGACGCACGTCTCGCGGCCCGCCCCGCCCCGCCACTCCCAAATTGCGCCCAACCGCGAGACGCACGTCCTACCTGAAACTTGTAGCTCCGTCACGTTCTCGGCATTGTGTCCAGAGAAGCTCATTGTAAAAGAAAACTTCTCGCGAGTTCGAGAAGTTTGATTGAACTCGCGAGAAGGTTTCTTTTACCATGGGCTTCTCTTGACACAACGCCAAGGAACGTGACGGAGCTACAAGTCCCAGGTAGGACGTGCGTCTCGCGGCCCAACATGTTCCACCTGCCAGAAATGAGTCTCTGTGAGACTCGTCCCGCCACCGCCGCTGCCTCGTGGAGCAGGACTCTGCAAGGCCTGTTGTGCCGTTGCATGCACCAACGGCAGAAGGACCCCAGCTGTGCCAGTATGATGAAGTTTGCGGCAGTCCTGCAGTTCGTGCATGCAACGGCACAACAAGCCTTACTGAGTCCTGCTCCACGAGGCGGTGGCGGCAGGGAGGGGAGGCGAGGCAGCGGCGATGGGACATGCAGACCCACGCTCGCCGCCTACTGCACCCCCAAAATAATAAGCCCCCCCGATAATAAGGCCGAGGCCATATTTGGGGGGTCAAAAAAATATAAGCCCCTGTCTTATTTTCGGGGAAACACGGTATCAATTAGAGACAGAAGGACAAGGACAAGGGCTACAATATTTTAGTAATGAACCCACCTTCTGAGAGGGCCATCTACCAGTGGTATGAATAATTTACTAGTTGTTGCCTATTGCTTGCTAGTTATGATGTGATTTTTGTGTGGGGTTTTTTTATGTATAAAAACTATGGTAATTTACTGTATTTTTCAGAGGTTCTTGATTTGTGATTTGGATCCCAAGAACACCTTTTTGTTGCTGTACAGAATAAGGAGGTTGCAATTTCCTGCCTTGTATGATAAATTGGCTCTTTGCACCAAGTAAAAACAATCCTAGCATTGACTGGGGCCAATCCACAATTTGGTCAATATGACTACTGGTACAAGTGGTAAACCAGCTTTCTGCGATACTCTAGAAATTAGTATTATTATTAAAATTTTCTAGGATTTCTTATGCTATCATTTTCTCAAAAATGTCACTGACTTAGAGTTCTTGCCATTTTGTATTCATATACAAGAAAGTTAGCAAAACGTTTTAAAACATTTTCAGTTTTTCTCATAATTGAATAATTTAAAAAGATATAGATACCTTGCATGAATAAGTGGCATATTTATGATAGGCTCTTCGTCAATAGGCAGCCCTTCTTGCTCTTGCAGCTTTGCAGCATGCTTTTCAAGGTCTTTGATCAATACCTTAGAGAATAAAAAAGAACTTCCATTAAATAATTAATATAGAAATATCATTTTTAGAAGCAGATGGTGCTTTTAACTATCAAAGGGAAGCTTGTCTTGTAATTTATTTTTCGTTTCTACTGTAGTATGCCTTGTCCCTGCTATACTATTCCAAAGGATCCCCTAATCCCCACAATTGAGATTGTTTAGAGGCCTCTGCCATTAGAAACCAAACTACTTAGCATTGTAAAGAAGTTCTAATGCAGCTGTGTCTTAGCTTTCATCTGCTTTTGTGTGAGAGAATTCTGATGTGAATGTCAGCAAAGTTCCTGTGCATGCACACCAGAGGTGGGTTCCTCCCGGTTCGGACCGGTTCTCCCAAACCGGTAGCGACCCGCTGGTGACGTCACGATGACGTCACGGATCCGGTTCGGTCGGTGCCGGTCCGTGGGCGCCACCATCTTTTTTAATTATTTTTTTTGAATTTTTTTTCTTCTGCGCATGCGCAGAAGCCGAGTTTCCAGCACTGTGCACGCGTCGCCATCTTGTTTTTGGCTTTTTTATTTTTTGAATTTTTTTTATTTTTTTGCACTGTGCATGCGCGCGCCCACGAGGCGCGGTCACGAGGTGCAGCCATGCGGCGTGGGAGGAAGCAAACCGGCAGCGAGGTAAGTTAGAACCCACCGCTGAGGCACACATGTGCAGACACCCAAACAGCCTTTGAAGCAACTACGTGACACTTCTAAATGATGGGACCACTTTAATTCATATTCTGCTCATGCTAGCCTGCTTTTCAAAACATAGGGGATCTTGCTTAAGACACATATGCAGGATTTCACTGCCAAGCAGTTACAAAATATTCACAATCCTTCCTTTTTTATTGTTACGTCATTTACCTCAAGAATATAAACTAAATGGTTTATTTTAAGATTTGGGCCTCAAACTTTATGTAAATTTCTTTGTAAATTTAAGTCCTGTTGAATTCAGCCAGGCTTCATTTTTAAGATGTGTATGTATGGATAGTATTATTGTTCCTTTTTTACATGAAGTGTAAATATAATTGTTCTCTTAGATAAGATTTGCATTTTGTGAATAATAAGGTTTTGGAATGTAAAAATATCTTATTATTTGTCTAGTTCATTTACCTGATGTATGGCCAAACCCATGCAGTCCAATATTCTTTGTGGTGTATCTCTTAATTCAACAGCAACATCAGGTAATGATTCCACTAGTTCTTTATCACATATCAGTTCCTTATAATCCACAAGAATACTTCCTTTTCTTTCTACTTCATCCTATAAAATAGAGGTGTGTGAATTTGTGTTCAGTAAAGTTACAACTCTATTTGTTGTTCACTCCATTACACATTATTTTAATCATAGCTCAAGCATTCTCAAATATTACAGAAAAATATTTTACTAAAAATACCAATTGTTGATTTAACTGCCTCATATTCCAAAACATGCATCATCTGCATTATATGATGATCTCATAAGTTCTTTGTTCATTGAACCTAGCAACACCACTGACATACGCTTCCCTCTTTTCACTTTGAGCACAAAATAAAAATGATAAATCAGATAAATTTGACTGAAAGGTTAACACACGCTATGCAAATAATTAAATATGTGAAGAACAAAATGGGTATAGTTTAGGACAAGACGACTTCCTTATTTTCTAAAAATGTCCTCTATTTGTCCATCCATCCAAATACAAAACATAGCGTTAAAAAATTAGATCACGGAGCGCTGAATAAGATTAAACAAATTTTCTAAAGGTTCTGACAGAATCAATCTGCAAAATTCTCTTAGAAAAAACAAAATTAAAATGCTCATAAATACCAGGAATCCTTGAATTCCCTCAGCATATAAATACAAGAAGCAAATATACAAATGTGTGGTTAAACCAGCTTCAGAAAACAAAAGTATCCCAAACAATATATAGTCTAATAACTTACCTTATCATAAAACTCTATTCGAGATTTGAAAAAAGTTTCAAAAGCTAAAATCTTCTGAACAAAAGGTGAGTTGTCATCATATGCTGAATTAGAGAATTTTGATTAATACAGTTAATATAGTTATGACTGTAGATAACATTGAATATATAACATATTAATCAACAATTGATTTTACAACCCAATCTTTAATATACTAACAATACATTATATTTAGTTGTAGCTTTAAAAAGTTCTCCTGAGGATTTAAAGACACTCCATTAATATTTACAATATTAAGAATTTAATTTCTTCAGGTAAATATAATCTTGTCTTATTGACCATCTTTTATCTTACAAGCATTACTTTGACTGCAGTTATCCTAATTAATGAAGCTACATGCCAGAGAAAAATCTTATAGCTTCATTTTATGAAGTTTTGGGCATGCCAAAAATAAGTAGTTGAATACACATGATAAACCAGGATTTAACCATCATGTGATATAGTACTAAGTTGTAATGAGAGAATTCACACGCTAGGCCAAGACCAATTACACTGTTAGCACAGTGTGTGAAATCCAACTACAGACTGCTTAGCAATGCATAGGAATGATACAATATTAATGTTTCATTGAACACAGGTTTACTTCATCATACATATGAAAACTATTTAGCTGCATGACAAGAAAACTCAATATGGTGCCATTGTATTTTAGAGTAGTTTTTATATTTAAAAAATTAAAAGTTTGTGAACTTTTGATCATATCCTAAAGCACATATTTAATTTATTTCAGATAGGGAGACTCAGTTTTAATTTACGTGCCTTTCAAAATATTACATCACTTTTTTATATAAATAGGTTTCTTTACTGCAAACAGCACAACTTACACGAACCATATTATTTGTGCATGACACAAACCGTACTACCACATATGCAAATCCAAACGTTTAGAGAAAAGTATTCTACTTGCATTTTATTTTTTATATAGTACCACAGATATGCAATAAATCTTGTTTTTCATTTGGCTTGTTTCAGAGCCTGTGGTTGATTAGAGCCGAGAGGGAATGGCTTCTGTACCCAAAGGATGACTAGAATCTGGTCCCCCCAACTCCTAGTCCAGCACCAACACTATACCATACTAGCTCTTTCTCACTTTAAGGTGAGGTTGTTATACTAAAATAAACCACCTGCTTGTTATTTCATCACACCCACTCGACTTATTTAGTCTGTTGTAATTTATGTCGATATACAGTATGTGCCTCTGCCAATCCAGCATAAGGCTGATATTCCAGTCTTGGTTGCCTCATTCAGGCAGAGAAGGAATTTATGCAGACAGAACAGGAACAATTTCTGCCAGCGATCAGAGCATAAGATTGTACAATCTTTTAAAAAAAAAATCTGTGACCCTCTCCTCAAAATTTGCTCATGGTCTCCCAGAGCATCATGACCTACAGCCTGTAAATTCCAACCCTAGCCAGCTCTCAGTTGTACCATGTACAAGGAAAGGAAGACCTCACCTTCAGAGAAATAAAGTTTCCAGCCTTTATATGGAGTACCCTGGTCCAGCGTGGTTTGAATAAGATGAGGAGGTTGCACTGAAAAGTATCCCCTCAAAAGTTAGTGATAAAATTGAGCATTTTTAATTTGTCATTAAAAGCAATTTATATACAACATACTGTAGCTGCAAATACTGCATTTAAAATGATAAAGGTAATATCTCCCTGTACTGTACAGAGGGACAGCTTTGATCATAAGATTCAGTTTTTAAAATTTTATCTAAGTTATAGCATAATAATCCAGGCTTCAGGCATTGTATTGTGCTATTATAAGCTATTATTTAAAAAATTTCAGAAACTTTAGGTTTTTTTACGTCTCCAAAGCAAATAAGATCATGCAGAGATGATCTGAGATGTTATTTGGAATTACTTTGATTGAAACATTCTAGAATGAAAACATTCATTTTCACTGAAACAATGTCACTTTATGAGGTGTGTCTTCTTGGTGGCAGCCCCTTCCTTTTGGAATTATGTACCCCCTCCCCCACCAATATATGGTTGGCCCCCAGGAAGGCCGCCAAAGATTATCAGAGTTCCCAACTGGTTGAGTTAAAATATATTTTATTTTTGACTGCCATTTCATTGTTTTAGCAACATAAAGGGGATTTAATGGTATGTATTGTTTTCCTGTGTTAGCTGATTTTTGTACACTGCTCAGAGTCATGCTTCTTGACTTGGGCAATCACATGAATGCTATAAATAAATGAATAAAGCTGTGGAATTAACATACCCAACACTAATTTCTCGCTAGCATTTTTCCAGTTTTCTTTCTGTCCACTTCCTTTTCCTCTCCCTTGCCATCTTCCTCTTCTCCACCTTTGAAAACCACCTCCTCCTCGTCCAGAACCTTTCCTGCTAGGCTCAGTACTCATCTTGGCATTTTAACAGATCTGCATTCTGAATCAAAAGACAATACATGTGTAGCATACGTTAGTTTTGAAAGTAGTTATTAAGGCATACATCGATTTATTTCTATGGTGGTGTTTGCAGATTATTGTAAGTAGCAGTTTACTTCAGGTTCCTGACTTCTAGCCCCTCTATATGCCCCAAAGCTAAATATCCGTCTAAGTCTTTAAATTGTAAGTAGCAGTTTACTTCAGGTTCCTGACTTCTAGCCCCTCTATATGCCCCAAAGCTAAATATCCGTCTAAGTCTTTAAATCAAACTAAACCATGGTTTAACTATGTTTTATTGAATAAATCACAGTTAGTTACTTTTGGACAATGTTTTACACTTTTGTTTACAAATGACAAACAATATTCACACAATATATCGGGACCAGACCAAACCTGTAATATTATGAATAAACTCATATATGAATCTTCAATATCGAATGATAATTTCGAGGTATTAACTGGGCCACTAAGAATAGCACTTCAACAACATTTAGAAAATTTCAATTCCCTATCTCTGAACCGTTAACTACTGTAGAAAAGTAGACTGATTTAGAGGAACTTCAAGTGTGAGCTAATGTAGTAAATCCATGATTGTTGGAATTGAATACAATAGGCATAGCACACAAAAGTATCCAAATGCATGTGTTGCAAATCTATTTAAGACTCAATTAATACAATCAGGAGTTACTTTCAAATAAATTTTGATAGCACTGCACCAAGACACCCTTTCACTTCAAGTACAAAATCATTAAAAAAAACTTATAGTCCTCGACTTATGACCACAATTGAGTCCAACATTTATGTTGCTACGTGGGAAATTTTGTTAAGTGAGTTTGGCCCCATTTTATGACTTTTCTTGCCACATTTGTGGCAAGTTGTTAAATTAGTAACACAATTGTTAAGTGAATCTGGTTTCCCCATTAACACTGCTTGTCGGAAGATCGCAAAAGGTAATCACATGACCCAGGGACACTGCCATCATCATAAATGCGAATCAGTTGTCAAACATCTGAATGTCAATCACGTGACCACGGGGATGCTGCAAGGTCCTAAGTGTGAAAAATGGTCATAAGTCACTTTTTTCACTGCCGTTGTAACTTCGAGCAGTCACTAAGCAAACTGTTAAAAGTCGAGGACTACCTGTACACGTAACTATTAAAGGAAAACATTGAATAAATGGACCCCTCCATTTCTTCTCATCACGATTCCCAAGCACACTCCATGGAGTCAATTTTCTAAAAAAGGAATTTAATCGAATTATCGGGGAAGGTGGTCAACCTATATCTGGGGTCCGTAGCTTCAAGCAAAACGTATTCCTTATATAGTTCGCCGTTCCTCCATTTGAAGAGGGGGGGGGGAGAAAGAAAGAAATCCTCGGCCATTCCACCGAATGGGGAAACTCGGCTAGATTTTTATTTATTTATTTTTTTTGGTCTCCCGAACGCTTCGCTTTGGAGGTTCAAAGTCTCAGTTACCGCCGAATGCAGGAGGAGAGAGAAGTGAAAACGTATCCGACCGAAAGCCGTGGGCGATGGCCACGACGCCTCAAAACGTCCCCAATCGGCCTCCCCTCAATCTCTTCCCGTCTGTTCCCCTCGTTTTGTTCCGTTCTTCCATTTAATTTTTGGCGCGGCGCAGCGAAGCTTCCCTTGACGTCGGGCGCTCACAACCAATCAGAACTGGCGCCGCTGAGTTACCGAGATTCCGCTCGCGACCCCTCCGAAAACCTAAGCGGGAAAAGGGCAAGCAAGTCACGTGGGGTTTCTTGCGTTCCCTAACGCCGTCTTTTCCTCAACCTCGGCGGCTTTTTTTAAAAAATTTATTTTTAAAAAAATTATTTTATTTATTTATTTTGTCAAGCATGTATATGATTACAGGTAAAGTATAAATATTAATATGAGTATATAATAAGTACAAACATAGTTTGAGTACATATTTTTCGAGTACATATTTTTCGAATACATGGGGTATACATGGGGAATACATGGGGTATGGGGTATACGCTTTAAGGCGTGTGTGGACTTCAACTCCCGGAGTTCCGTAGTACTTTTAGAAAACTTAGAAAATTTACAATAACTTTATTGTCACTTTGAATGCACGCTAAATCCCCATACATTATAATGAAATTTCGTTGCATTCACCTCTCGAAGGGTCACCACTACACTACATGAACATGACTAAATAAGTAAATAAATAAATAAGGTAAATAAATAAATATTATGTACATACCCATATATTATATGACACAGAGAAACAACACCGTCTACTCAAATGCTAGCTAGAGAATTCTGGGAGTTGAAGTCCATACACTCTTTTTTGTGGCCGAAGTTGGGAATCAGTGGCATGCAGATTTCGTACATGTTGATTTGAAGAAAGGAGTCGCGTCCCACACGCTTTTCCTGCCTCTGAATCGCTGGGGAGAGTCTTAAAATGCTTGAACCGAGAGGGAAGTGTCTCCATTTGACTGGACTAGAGGCAGCGAAATGATTATATGATCCTAGCATAATTGTGCCAATTTCTTATCGATTCCCTTCCCAAAAGCCCTACCCGCAGCGCAAAAGAAATTATTTCCTCTTTCTGTTAACTACCCTGATTCTGGGTTGTTTTTCAAGTTTATATGTATCCTTTATGCTTCCTAGCAAGTTAAGCCTCTCCTAGAGTTGGAGGGCTGGGCGACAAACTGAAGCTGCATTTTGAATGGAGCAAATGAATGATCGGACTCCAGGGCTTATGCTGTTAAAATATCTATGAATGCATCTTTCGCCCGTGCTCTAGGTAATACTGTTATCACTGTGATGAAACACTTTTTAAAATAAGAACATTTTACGAATGAAAGCAAATAGACGTGTCCTAGGATCTCGCAAAGAATATTTTGCACATGAATTGATTATGTGCCATAGCAGCATTATGACACTGACTTCTTCACATCCGGCCAGAAACGGGGGTTGTATTAAAGGAGCCCGGAAGCGTCAGGTCCGTAAGTTATAAAGTAGCACTCTTCTCTTTTTTCTACCTCTACGTTGTAAACTAGAAAAGAGTGTCCACATAGAGATGTTGACTTATAGAGCGGCGATACAAACTTACGAAAAAGAAATCCCTAAGTGTGCAAGAGAGTCTCCTGTAATTGCAGTTGCCCGTTTTTTTGTTTTTTTTTTACCGTTCATCAGACTCCTTCGATGGCACCAGTCACGATCAACATGCGCTCAGCGCCTCTCTATCCCTCGATCTTTATGACCCAATGCCAATCAGACCAACCGCTCTTTCAGAAGAGAGGAAACAAAGTCGCTTCCGCGGCTCGTGCTTTTGGGGAAAACCGGAAGAGGGCCTTTCCTGAGTTGGCGCCTGTGCGCGAGGATTTGTTTCCCTTTTTTTCCCGGTCAGGTTCCCCGGCGTGAAGACTTTGGAAGGGTCGCCATGGAGGCGCCTCCTCGGTCCCCTTCTCCCCATGTCATCCGCGAGGGAGACTGGGCTGTTCTTAAGCGGGACGACGTGTTCAAAGCGGTCGCCGTGGTGAAGCGAAGGTAAGCCTCTCCTGTTAGGGTGAAGCGGAGGCGCCTCTTCTTCATCTTCTGCAGCCTTTTATTTCATTCAAAGAAGTTCCAGTCCGTTGCTGGAACTGGCTTTTCCATTGTTCCTTATGCCTAGACAAACCCAAACCCAAAAAACTTTAACCTTAGACTGTCTACTGTCGACCTCACCCCATTCCTAAGAGGTCTGTAAGGGGCGTGCATAAGCGCACCAGCGTGCCTACCGTCCCTGTCCTACTGTCCTATTGTCTTCATCTATCTGTATTCACTTTGATTATGTTTATGATTATACCTATACCTGCTATCTTGTACATGTTTGACAAATAAATAAAATAAATAAAATAAAAATAAATAAAGAGGATTCAAACCTGTGCATTCCCGCCAGCCTATTGGTTAGCCAATATAATTGTCATAAACCCATCTCCCTCTACTTTTGTTAATGCATTTATGTAATTTCTATTATAAATACGTTATTTATACTCTATAAAAATACACTATAAAGAAGTATTTCTCAACCTTGGTGACTTTTAAGACATGTGGACTTCAATTCCCACGATCCCCTAGCCAGCCCTGCTGCCTGGAGAATTCTGGGAATTGAAGTCCACCCAAGTTAAAATTGCCATGGTTGTTATTAAGTGTTTATATAGCTGCTAAGCCTCTACTGGCTTTGAAGGTGGGCACTGCCAAAAACTGATCGAAAATTGTGAGCGGCACAATTTTCCAGCAATCCCAGTCAGCATAACACCTGACTGGAATTGCAGAAACACCTGCATGGAAGCAGATGAACTGCAGAACAGAGTGTTGTGGAACACAAATAATTCAGGTTATGCCTGAATTATGCAGATTCCACAGAAACAGAAGTATTATGTAAGTATTAAAAGAAAGTATTGGTAACGGTTTCCCTGTCAGTCGTGTCCGACTCTAGGGCACCTTACTCATCTCTGTTCCTTGGCCGAGGAAGCCAGCGTTGACTGAAGACATTTTCCATGGTCATGTAGCCAGCATTGACTGAAGACATTTTCCATGGTCATGTAGCCAGCATGGCTATACACCAAATGCCCACGGAACACTGTTGCCTTCCCACCAAAGTGGTACCTATTAATCTATTCTCATTTGCATGTTTTTGAACTGCTAGGTGGGCAGGAGCTGGGGCAAGCAACGGTAGTTTTCCACGTTGCAGGGAGCTCGGGTCTTGAAGCTGGGCTGTCAGCTCTCCAGCTATATCCAGAAAGTACCGTGTTTCTCCGAAAATAAGGCCTGTCTTATATTTTTTTGAACCCTGAAATAAGCCCTTGGCCTTATTGCCATGCACTCAAAAGTCCAATTGGGCTTAGTATCAGGGGATGTCTTATTTTGGGGAAAACAGGGTAGTTATGGGTAAAAAAGGACTGCACATGGCAGCCTTGTCTCTTCACCTCCCCATCTGAGCAGAGAGGTTTTAAGATTTCATTGGAACGAGAGCTGAAGACTGCATACAGCAGAGAATGGTGTAGGAGGTTTTTAATGGCAAAATGCTTCTGTTTGCACTTACATGCGGAGTTCTTTATTTTGTGTGCCTGACGGTTTTCCGGGATGAAAAAAATAACTTCAGCTTATATTTTTGAAAATAGGAAATCCATTGGTTGTTATCTTCATTAGGTGAAAGACCTAGGAAAGTAGTAGAGGGAAATGATAATTTTCACATTAATGAAGCTGGAAATAGATTTAAGAAGTGTGTTATATTAAAAAACTAAAATGATTTTTAAATTAGTAGAAATATTGCTATTCTAGTGGAATTTCAATTTTCTAGGAAGAAGCAGCATTGTTCTTTCAATTGTGAGAAGACCGAACCTCATCTCTCTATTGGTAGTGGAGCTTCACAGGCTGAGGGTACTGAGGGACTTTAATTTGTTCCCTTGAAAAAGAGTTAGAATTGATTTAGGAATTCATAGCCAGCATGACAGTCATGGTCTTTCCCCAAGTTACAGGTGCAAATTGTACGGAAAGCTACACATCTGGTTTCTGGTTTCATTTCAGAGCAAATACAATGGAAAATAACTTTAACATGGTGCAGTCACTAAGGAATTGTCTGCTGGAATATAAAGATGGCTACTCAATTAAATAGAAGAGAGTGGAGTCCCTTCAAGTTCCCCTCTTAAAAGAAGCACTTTGTAGGGTTCTTAGAGTTTTGGGATTCAGAAAAGTAATTAATACCAGCTTATATCCCTAGAACTTTGAAGAGGAGATAAATTGAAGATTATGCCTGTGTATGAGTTGTAATGGCTTTTAGGTACCCCATCTTTCCGTTCTATTTCTATAAAATGTTTCTATTTTATGGAGTGATCAATTGGTTTTAATCCTATTTATGTATGATTGGATTGTGAGCCAATCCAATTAAAATGGTATATAAGCCTAGTAAAATAAATGTTCTTGTGATTTTAATATACTTGCTTCTCTTGCTCTATGGTTTTACAGCTATTTCTGCTTACTTGCACTTGAAACTGGAGTTGAATATACTGCAATACATGTGTGCCATTTTATTCTTTTTTCAGGTTTTGGATTGTGAATATTGCAGGGTTCTATGTTTCTAATTGATTTATTGATGCTTTTGTTTTTAGAAAAATTGTTTTTGAAAAACAGTGGTTCTGCTTAGATAATGCCATTGGGCATGTTTATGGAACTTCATTTGAAGTGACTAGTGGTGGTAGTCTTCAGCCAAAGCGGACGTTAGAAGAGATGAATCCAGGTATGAATCAGCTAGAAATTATTTAGATAGCGAAAGTATGGAATGTGTATGCTTTGATATTATAATCCTGACACTTTTGTAGTTCTGATACTTTTCCTAAACAAAGTACAATATGGGGTTGAGGAACAAGGGAAGTATCTTAATTACAACTTTCAGTCTGTGCTTTATATGTGATAAAACCGTAGACTTACCTTGTAGTAAGATGGGCTGCCAATAAATTGGATGGATGGATGGATGGATGGATGGATGGATGGATGGAT
This sequence comes from Thermophis baileyi, assembly GCA_003457575.1. Taxonomy (NCBI): domain Eukaryota; kingdom Metazoa; phylum Chordata; class Lepidosauria; order Squamata; family Dipsadidae; genus Thermophis; species Thermophis baileyi. Next base: position 5,579,777 of record QLTV01000974.1, on the reverse strand, counting down.
GGATGGATGGATGGATGGATGGACGGACTGATACCTGCCAGTCTTTATGGCAGCATAGAAATTTTTTATCAACATCTAATACAAGAAATAAGTTCTTACATTGGTGGCATGAAACTCTGATAAGAATCTTTGCCTATCTCAGTGGTTTTCAACCTTTTCTTCACCATGGACCCCCTTTAAATAACTTTTTGGCCACAGACCCCCAAGATTTAAATCATAACATTTCTTCAAGACTTCACAGACCCTGTGACAACATTGCGCCCCTCCCCCCCCAGGGGTCCACTGGCCTATCTTACAGATTGGCAAGGCTGTGTGCAGGAACATTCATCTTTGGTGAAAATGTAATGAAAAATGTTGAAAGGAAGTTTTATGAAATGTATATAACTAAATAGAAGTGTAGATTCAAACTCAAAATTAGATTTACCAGATACATTTGATGGTCAGAACAAAAAATTACCATGTTAAAAACATGTCTATTTTAATATCTAAATTATTAATAAACAATGGAAATATCTGAATAATATCCAAACTGCTACATTATTTGTTCAGATCTGGTTTATAGCATTTACTTGAGAAAGTTTCCATTTCTTGACAATACAAAGTAGCAAATCATAATTCTTTGGGAACACAGATTTTATGGTTTATATAAGACAGGAGTCCCCAAACTTGGCAACTTTAAGACTTGTGGACTTCAACTCCCAGAATTCTCCAGCCTGGTTGGAGAATTCTGGGAGTTGAAGTCCACAAGTCTTAAAGTTGCCAAGTTTGAAGACCTCTGATATAAGAGATAAGCATTCTTGCAAGGGTCCTACGTGAGATATTATGGGCAAGCTGAAGTATACTAGTATCATTGAAATGTTAAATTTAATCAAGATTTTTTTTTAATCATCTCATATGACAAAAAACAATCGGAAGCACAAGTGAAAAAAGCTACACTAACATTTCCTTTTGCCTAATAAACTAGTACAAGGGTTTCAGTTATCCTAGTTTCCTGTTTTGTCTGTTAGATGATTATAGTACCAGTTATAAATCATCTATGATATGAAATAATATTTTTAAATCTTTAGTAATAGTTCTTACAAACTTATATCTTTGGGTTTTTTTTAAGAAACAAAAGAAGCAGGTACAGATAATCGTAATATAATAGATGATGGAAAATCTCAAAAACTCACTCATGATGATATAAAGGCTTTGAAGGATAAAGGCATTAAAGGACAGGTAATCTTGAATTCTCAATTGCATGTTATTGCTTCACATCACAAGTGAATACTTTCGGTTTAGAAAGCTATATTGCTAGGAACAATTGCAGTTAGAATCCTTTTCTGTTGAAGAATGTGAACAAGTGTCATATAGTGACTGAAATTTTAGACTTAAACTGAGGAAACACATTTGATCCTTAGTCAAACAAAAAAAATCACTGGATGACTTTGGACCAGTTGATATATTTCAGCCCAGTTGGGCATCAGAGTAATATCACAATAAAACTAGGCTAGAACCCCATTTAAGCTATCTTGTTCCAAAGAAAAAGCAGGATATAAATTTATTATTAGATTTATTATAAATCTAATAAATAAGAAAAGGGCAGTTGCCTTTCTATACTAAATACAAGCCACTCTTCTAAAAATCTTGAAGGATTGAATCTTGAACTATTTCATGTAAAATATGAACTTTACAACTCAACTATATTTCTGTCCTCTGGTTCTTGACTGGATGATATGTATCATGATCATAATGAATGGAATGCAACATCCATTTTATGTACATTCAAGTCACTGGTACTGCTTTTCATGTGTAGTTCTTTGGATTGTTTATGGCTAAATATTGGCCTCACATTTGGTAGATGCATGACTACATTGAGAATAAATATATTTCCTACTCTGTGTATGTGTGCGCGCACACCTTCAAGTCAGTGTTAACTCTGGCAACTGCCTGGATAAGTCCCTGCAGTTTTCCTGGCACATTTTTTCCCCCAGAAGTGGTTTGCCATTGCCTCCTTCTGAGAGTTTGACTGGCCTGAAATCAAACAGCTGGCTTTGTGCCTTAGGCTGGAATAGAACTCACAGTCTCCTGTTTCTGTCTTGGTACTTTAACCACTACAGCAAACTAACTCTCCTACTTTTTTAATTTCTTTTTTAATTTTTACTTGGATGCTCCTTAGTCACAGTTTATATACTGGGGACTTTTGTGTTTTGTTTTGGTTGAAATGCTTTATAAATAGCTATGAGAAGAGAATGATTAACCTATCTTTTTTTGAAGGAAATAGTTCAACAATTAATAGAGAACAGCACCACGTTTAGAGACAAAACAGAATTTGCTCAAGATAAATACATAAAAAAAAAGAAAAAGAAGTAAGTTGAATTTTAGAAAACAGAATGTTCAGTCAATCACAAATCACAAATAGTTTTAACACTATTTGTGCTGCTTTGCTTGCAGATATGAGGCAGTTATTACGATCATAAAGCCATCTACTCGTATATTATCAACAATGTACTATGCAAGAGAACCAGGAAAGATCAAGTAAGGCTTAATGTATTTCAGTTATATGGGGTATCTGTTGGACTACATCTAGCAGTAAATGAGTGGATAAATGTCCTCCCACCAATGGTTACAGATGGCTACAAATGATGCATAAAATATGAGATTCTTTTCTTGACAGAATATAGTTTGTAATCATCTGTGTGTGTGTGGATTAAAAAAAAATAGGAGATTCTGATGATGGCTATCAAGTGGACTAGAATTAGTCTTATTCTGCATGAATTTAGATTTTTTTTCTCTCAAAGCTCTCCTTTTGGCAGGCAAAGGCAAAAACTAAGCTGCGGATTTCTGCTGATATCTTTTTCTCATCAGTACTACATAAACTATGATGGAACTGAACAAACAATGAGTTAAAGCATTTTTCAGCTTCCATCCACAGCACTACCCAGGCCTTTGGTGAGGGAGAATGAGACCCTTTGCTTCATTCCATCTGGAATGAACACACCATCTTTTATTTTTTATTTTTATTTTTACAATACAAAATTACAATACAATCAATCTTTTATTGATTGTATTGTAATTTCTCATTGCAAGCTGCCCAGAGTCATTGGGAGCTGGGCAAAATACATGTTTAATAAATATTATTGTATCTTTACAGTCAGAATTTATATTTGTTCAAAATATAAATTAGAACTAGAAATCCGGTATTTCTAATAAAATTTGTTGTACTCTTCAGTATTTTAACTCACAGCAAAAGTAATCTATTTTTTTTTTCCAAAATGTCCTAGCCATTTGCGGTATGATACTCTAGCCCAGATGTTAACTTGGGGAAATGTTCATGCTGGCAACAAGATGATAGTAATGGAAACCTGTGCAGGACTCGTGCTGGGAGCTGTAATGGAACGAATGGGAGGTGAGAAGAGCAGAATATAATGTATACAATTGGGAGTGTGAACATTTAATAGTAATATTTCTATGGGTAGCATGTGCATTTGATTCTAAAACTACGATTTTTTTTCTTACAGTTAAGCTGGATAGGGAGCTTTCTAAGCAAAACATTGATTACAAAATATAAAGACGCCAGAAGAGTAGAGAAATAAGATGCTTTTGGAAAGACAGTTGTGTTTTGTCCTTCTGCTTTATTTATTTTTGTCTAACAACTATTTTCAAGTTTTATGGAGAAGTAAGCAGATAAAGAGGGAAATCTCTGTTGTTGTGAATATAGCTATTGTTAAAAGTGTTCACTGAATTTAGCTTGAAGAGTTAGGCAAGATATGGCTGCTTGGATAAGTCAACTGGAATTTTTGGTTTGCTTCTCTTGACTGGTTTTGCCCCATTCCATTTTGCAAATACTTTTGGAACTCAGCTGAGTTTCAGAACACATTTGCTAGACAACATAGGGAACCAAGGAAGGCAGATGCTGTAATACAAAAACACAGCACCTGACTGAATGGCCAAGTTTGTGAAAGTGGGCCAGGACAAGTTCAAATAATCTTTCACTTGTCCATAGTAATTTGAATTGAAATCACCTATAGATGCTTGTGTAAAGCTCAACATTTTTGGATCACATGAATAATCCATTATTTGCACAGATGAATGTGTTAGGTAACCAGTTTTGAAGAACATTCTTTGTGAAGTCACTGCTGTATTTGAGAGAAAATGGTTTGTTTAGATTGTCACAGTGTGTTAGTGTAAACCTAGTTTATGCTGGCTGTATTTGACTTTGATCTATACTTGCAGGTTATGGATCGATTGTTCAGATATATCCAGGAGAAGGACCTGTTAGAGCAGCCACAAGTTGTTTTGGATTTCCTAAAACTTTTTTTGACACTCTCTCTGAGTTCCCCCTCAGCAAAGTGGCCAGCGTTCTGTCTGGAACATTTTCTTTAACGCCATTGCCTTCAGAGTGTGAAGAGAAAACACCAGTGGCAGAAGACAAAAATGGTTCAGGGGATGACAAGGAACTTTCTATACCAGAAGTAGATGTGGAATGCAGTCCTAAAGTAGCTATGGAGAGCGGTCAATCTGAAGATCAAGAAATAGCGGAATTTGCATCGGATGCACTTGATGATAAAGCCAAGGGAACAGTAAGAGCCTACCATTTTATGATAGTTTAAATTTAATTAAATAATTGAACCCACTTGTATTTAAGTAAGTATGCTTCTCAATTCACATTGCAGCATCAGTTATTACATGAATGTTTACTCTGTTATGCTTATCTGCATTATATGTTAATTAATTGCAAGATCTTTTGATAGAAATCAGATTTAATAATAATTAGAAATGTGAATAAGTGCAGTGTACTCTGCATTGCTAAATATAGTCATAGCACCAGAATAATTTTACCAATTGTGAAATATTTTTGGAGTAATTGTGATTTCTGTTCATGTTAAGTCAGCTATAAGTTAAAATATTTCAGTGTCTAAAGCTGATATGTAGTAATGTAAGTAAATTAGGATGTAAGATAATTATCTGACTTTATTGCAATAAGTACTTTTTAAAAAAAATTAGCAATATATTTAATTATTTGAAGTATTTCAGGTTGAAGCACTAGAATACATTTTGTTATTTTTAACAATTCTACTTTTATCTTTCAAATAGATTTTAAATTTGAGGAAGGCATTAGAAAATTAAGCCCAAACCAGCCTATAAATGTGTGTATTTTTGCAAAATATTACAGAGATAAATGTTTTTAGAACTTCTCTAGTTCTTAAAATCATTTAATCTGAATTTATACATATTTTAGACACATGACAAACAAAAGAAACAAGAGGAAAAGAAGAGAAAGCTGATAGCAGCTGCTGCTTTATTGAAAAACAAGGATGCTGATGGGTGAGAACTCTCTTGTAGTATTGAACATGTCCAGAAATACCTTGTTTTGTAATTGCTTTCAAAAGAGAATTTGCCATTCTAAAAATGTAACTGGGTGTGTTAGTGTTCATCGTTTGTGAATAAGGGTTACTTGTCTATATAGCTTGAAGCTTAAAGCCAAGGCTCAGCCCTTTCTGGATTTTCCTTTTTTCATTAGCTTGTTAAATTTCTGTGTTAGATCGAAAGATGCTGTAAATGATCAAAATATTTTCAGCACTGACAGGATAACAATAGCCTGTACAATTATCTCTATGACGGAGAGGATTCGTCAATATATCAGCTGTGATGAATGGTTCAGCCTGTCTATAGGGTTAAAGATAAAAGTCCTTATATAAGGAAAATAACCAGTGCATTAAAAGATCTAAAATAAAGTTGAGGAAATTCATGAAAAAAATTGTTTCTAATCTATATCTGAGAAAGCCTCTAATGTAGCCCTCCTTAATGTGGGCAGCAACATTTCCTCAAATTTTGGCAAACCACCTGGTTTCACATCACCACTGTAACTTGAAGTCTTTTCCTTCCATGGTTTTTTTAGATTTAATCTGGGATTCAAACTATTTTTATATCTTTTCATAGCCAAAAAGTAACAGTCTTTTAGAAATGCAGCTAACCTGTGTCTAACTTTCCATTACAGTTTAATTGTAGCCAGTCGATTTCATCCAATAAATTTATTACTCCTGTTGTTAGAGCTGGTAGCTCCTTCAAGGCCTTTTGTTGTCTACTGCCAATATAAAGAGGTGAATCTAATATATTTTCTTAATTTAATCTTTTTAAAGATTTTTCAGTAAGTTCATATAACCAGATGTTCTTGTTTTAGCCACTACTAGAATGTTATGCAAAACTGAGAGAGAAAGGTGGTGTCATTAATCTGAAACTTTCTGAAACATGGTTACGAAACTATCAGGTAAGAATTACAAACATATATGTACCATAGAAAATGCAAGTAAACCAGGGAAATTATGCATCTCTGATCAAATGGATATTTGAAATTACGAAATAATGGGGGATAGAAAATACCGTATTTTTTGGACTATAAGACGCTCCGGACTATAAGATGCACATTAGCTTTAGAGGAGGAAAACAAGAAAAAAAAATCTGCCTCTGCCTCTGCAGCCCGTTTGCCGGCGATTGCCGCGAATGGGCGGCAGCGATAGGCGGCAGCGATCCCCGTCATCTAGAACAGCTGGTCGGGGTCGCACCAACCCCCCTCCCCCCGCCGCAATATTCGCTCTATAAGATGCACAGACATTTCCACCCATTTGTGGGGGGAGTGCGTCTTATAGTCTGAAAAATACGGTAGATCATTGTTCAAACTATGCAAAGTTATTTCATATTATAACTATTCTCTGATTATCCACTGGCAAGCCTGCCACTTACTTTAATATTTTATCTTGTTTTGTTTTTATTGTTAATGAATTATTGTTTCCAATTCTGGTCAATGACCTAATAAAAATATTCATTCAGTTTGATATTATCATTGATTCATAACTCATCAATGTACCCTGTTTCCCCCAAAATAAGACATCCCCTGATAATAAGCCCAATCGGGCTTTTGAGTGCATGGCAATAAGGCCAAGCGCTTATTTCAGGGTTCAAAAAAATATAAGACAGGGTCTTATTTTCGGGGAAACACGGTAGCATAATGTAAGAATTTCTTTCTATGAAATTTCTGCAAGGCAAATTAAGTGGCATCGAATGTCTGATTTTTACACATGTCTAATATGTGTCTTCTTGAAATCTTTTATTGCTGTCTGATCCATGAGCCTCACAGAATGTGCTATTAGTACTGCAATTATTACATAGCTTATTTGCCATTTCTTATTTTTAAGATCTTGCCAGATCGAAGTCATCCCAAATTGATAATAAGTGGTGGCGGTGGGTACCTACTGACAGGTATCACTGTTAAAAATGAAAGCATAAATACCAGTGACTGCTTAGACGAGCCATCTTCTAAAAAGCGTAAGCTTCAAGAACACCAGTAATGCTTCAAGAAATTATCCTTGTGCTCTGTTACTACCGGTAACTGAATTTAAAGGCCCAGCGGAATGCACTTTGTTTTCCATTTCCAACTGACGGTTCTTTTTGAAATCAATCAGGTTCAACCAAATGTTTTTATTGCCAATGTCAGTCCAGACTCAGGTCATCCCCATAACTTATGGAGCATTACTTTAGAACACGGGTGTCAAACTCGATTTCATTGAGGGCCGCATCAGGGTTGTGTTTGACCTCGGAGGGCCGGGGGTGGGCGTGGTCATGGTGGGCGTTTGACACAGGCTCAAGATGCGCCTTTTCCCTTCTTTCTTTCCACAGTTCTTTACTATAACAATTTTCCTATCTCTTCTACCAGATATTACGGGCAAACATTTATTACTTATTCTTCATACTCCACTAAACTTTTTTTTTCTAAATTTATACCCCATTGTTTAATAGTAAATTGCTTTTCCAGGCAATTTATACTATTGCCTGGAAAAGCTATTTATACTATTGTATTTTTATTATTCAACTAATAATAAAAATACAATAGCATAAATAACATGATAATACAAGACCTAACAGCAGAGGTAAATTTCCAGGATAGTAAATAGAAATGGCTGTCAATTATAGATTGTTGATTGTAGATTAAATGGACCTACAGTATGTAAAATCTGGCATTAAACTGTAGTATTAACATAGGATGTTGTTTGTTTTCTATCCAGATCAGGCACTTACTTTAGGCCACATAATTGTAATCCAGTCCTCCTGCAGCACTCTGCCGGCCATATGGAGGCCTCGCGGGACCTCCACATGGCCTGTTTTTGGCCAGCAGAGTGCTGCTGGAGGCCATGGAGGCCGAAAACAGGCCTCACGGGGCCTCCACGCGGCCCGTTTTTTGCCTCCCCGGCCTCCAAAAGCACTCTGCTGGCCAAAAATGGGCCTCGCAGGGGCCGCATGTGGCCCCCCCTGTGGCCTGTTTTGGCCAGCAAAGGCACCGTGGGCCGGTCCTTTGATATTTCCAGGCCGACCTCACGGGCCAGATTTAAGCACCCCTCGGGCCACATCCGGCCCGCGGACCTTGAGTTTGACACCCCTGCTTTGGAAGGATATGATTAAGTATCAGTCTTCCTGGAAATGTTGCAAAAATTGACTGAAAGTCCAGCTCGATTCTGTTTCAGAATTTTGTTTTGCATTCAAAAACCATGTTTAACTAATCCCATTTCCATTTCTGTTAAAATCAATGTTTTTTTAACTAAGCGAAATGAATGTTTCAAAATGCTGTACTATTATCAGTGAGAAAGGCAAGATTGATGCTAGACCATTGCACATTTTAACCATTCTGAATTTCAAAAAAACCAAACATTACATATTACTTTGGAAATGTTAAAGTAATGCTAGTCTGTTTTCACTTAACACTTAAAAAAAGAAAGAAAAGTAAAACTGGTTTCCATCTTTTTAACATGTGATAACTACATTTTTATGTGGAATTTTTAATCTGTAAATTTGCATTTGAATAAATTATATTATTTTGTGATACATGAATTATTTTTTCTTTTAAGCAAGAAAGGATTGTTAAAGTAAGAAGCCTTCTGGATGGCAACCAAACTGGTGTGTTTCCCAATGTGCTCATTGGCCCCAAAAGTTCACCTGCCATTGTATTGGGCTGTGTATTGTCTTGTATTTGTGAATTGACCCCCATTCACCCAAATTCAAACAAGATCTAGCTAGATATGTATCTCAGTAGGGACCATGAAATTCTTGATACACTCTTGGGAGTCACAAGATTTAGAACATTGATCATATCTTTCAGTTTTAATTTTGGATCTGCTGCTGCTTTTGCAGCTTAATTTATTTCTTCAGTTCTTAGCATTTGTACACTGCTTTTATAAGCTGTCTTGAATGACTCACGGAAAGAAAGTTAAGGTATAAAGAGTCTAATAAAAAAGAGACAGGCCCATTTGAAAGAGATATAAAAAGAGATCCTTGAAATAGATGGGTTTGATTGAAAGAACTGTAGACCAGTGTGGTGATCCTTCTATAAACATGGTCTAAATCACTTTTTCCCCTTTGAATCCAGATCATAGAGCAATCCTTTATTTTTAATTTAAGAAAATAATCAACAATCAGCTTTAAGACTTGGCTTTTCCCCACAAGCATTTGGGGCTGGTTGAATGGGATTCCCCTTCAGCTGTTTTTATTATGGTGCTTGATTACCAGCATATTCTGTATTTCAAATTTATACAGTATATCATATATGTTTTAATGTTACATGGATCTTTTTTGGGATGTGTTTTTTTTGTTGTTGGACACTGCCTGGAATCACATTGTTTGAGCAGCCTTATGAATCTGGTAAATAAATAAATAAACAATCCCTTGTAGAGGAAGACTGGGCAGTATTTTGTTACAGTCGGGCAGAATGAGTGGTACCTACAACTGGTCCTTGGAGGTCCAGCATCACAGTGTCCCCACGGTTGTGTGATTGCATTCTGGGTGCTTAGCACCCAGCTCACAATTATGACATTGCAGTGAGCTGCGGTCATGCGATCCTGAATTCTGGGCTTCCCTGCCAGCTTCCCACAAGCAAAATCAATGGGAAAAGCTGGCAGGAAGTTGGAAGTCATGGTCACATGAAGTCCTTGTTTAATGACAATATCTAGGACTGCTGGAATTACTGTCACTAAGTGATGCAGTCACGTGATTACATGCTTTATGGCTGTGTTGCTTAGCAACAGCAATTCTGGTCTCAATCGCTATTATAAGGCGAGGATTACTCACACACACAAAGATTCCTATGAACCCTGTGAAAAAGTCTTTGAAAATAAGTAAATAAAAATCTAGCCCCCTCTTGGCTGCATTATCATTGCATCCATTGCAGAGCTTGGTTTGCTAAGTAGTTAAAGCAGAGCCTGGGGGCAAAAAACACTTATTGTGCCATGAACTTGGTAATAACTAACTACGTCACTAGAATATATCACAGCAAGGCTGAGAAAGCAAAGAATGCTTTGTGTGCGATGTATTACCTTCTACTGGAGTTTTCCTTTTTTTTTTTTTTTCCTTTCCATACCCATATTGAAAGTCTTGCTGTGTTTGTATTTAAATTGTTTTATGAAGCAATTTAAATACTTGAAATTTGGTGTTGGAGAAGGCTCTTGAGTATACCATGGACAAATGTCATTTCTAATGGAGTTTTCTTTTTTTTTTTTTTTTTCCTTTCCATACCCATATTGAAAGTCTTGCTGGGTAGGTATGTAAATTGTTTTATGAAGCAATTTAAATACTTGAAATTTGGTGTTGGAGAAGGCTCTTGAGTATACCATGGACAAATGGGTCATCAAACAAATCAACCCAGAATTGTCACTCAGGTCAAAATGACAAGGTACAAATGATCGTACTTTGGACACATTATGTGAAGATCTAGCTCTCTGAAAAAGACTGTAGTGCTGGGAAAGGTGGAAGGAAAGAGAAGAGGATTACCAGCAGCAAGACAGATGGACTCAGTTACGGTGACGATGAATGCACCATCTGAAGACTTGAAAGACCAGGTTAGAGATAGATTGTTGTAGAGAAAATTAAGAGGCAACATCGACATGATGGCACATAAACAAAAGCTTTCATCTCGTTGGTTAACACAGGTAAGTGCCTCAAGCGTTATGCAAATGTTTTTAGTAGCCAGACTGTAATAGTATCCCATGTATGATGTTAGCTAACTTAAAAGCATTTCAGCAGAATGGAACAGTTTTAAAACTCCGTGGCATTCTAATTTTAACAATAATGAAATCTATAATGTAATCTGACACCTGAAACCTGGGAGCCAATCATTAAAATATATGTTTATTTCCCAGCTTAGTTATGAAGATCATTCTGGCCCCTGAATAATTTTGTCTAATCAGTTTCATTAAGCATGTAAGCATTGAATAGCTAAGCGTCTGTGAGAGTCATTTGTAACACAGCCCATGAAACCTGAAACTCTTATTACTTTAGCAATATTGGGGAGTTGCTCCCCCATGCACTTCACTGATCTAGAAAAAAGGCAGTCTATAAATGCAACAAATGCATAGTTCGCATATACATGGCAGGTACAAAATTAACTTGGAGACACTTTTTTCCTCTGGAAAATACCCTGTGAATCCAGGTTATTTGCCTACTTTCTCAGAAAGATTTTAATCTTATGGTAGGAAGAAAAATCACTTGGAGTTGATTCCCCAACCTATTTAATTTGGCCTTGAAAAAGCAGAAGGAACAATCATTTATGCTCATGATGTGAAGCAATATTTCCAACATCCAGTAGGTGGCAATCAGAGAATCAAGAATAGAGAATGCTAGTGATAATAAATGACCTATGAAAATATTGACTACCTCTGATTGATAGCTAACATGCCTATCCACAATTGTGCTTCCCGTGTTTTATATTCATTTAACTGTTTAATTAACTGTTTAATGTGTTCGATATTTGTGTGACTGGTTTGGTATTTTGAGGCCAGAATGCCTTTGGCTAGCAGGCCTTAAGTGCTGAAATCTTGACCCCTGAAATCTTAAATTGCAATCAGTGCAGTAGAGATATTTTTTTTCTCTAATAAAAATCATTGATACTACTGGTGCTTTTGGAGAATAAACAAAGCCTGCTTGCTTTTATATAAAGGAATCATTTTCCAGGCCTGTTATCAAGATTAATAAAAACAATCTACTTAAGTGCTACTAGAATTAACAGCTATAAAATAAGAAGTTTGAAGTTTTGTGAAGTTCTTCATCAGCATCAGAATATGATGAAAAGCAGAAACTTCGTTCTGTTAAATACCTCACTACCATAATTCCTTCAGGTATTCTGATACTACCATATGGTTAAGATTCCGTTTTGTTTTAAAGCTGGGGTATCTCTAATTTTTGTATTGCTTGAGTAGTGTGGTGAGGACCATATCGCCAAAAGTGAGTGAGCCCAAAATAAAGTTGACGAGTGTACAATAAAAACTAAATACATATTACATTAAAATTAATTACTATAAATGCTGTGAACTTTTATTTATTTTAGTTTCTTTTAATCCTGCCTTTATTGTATTTATAAATAACTCAAGGCAGCAATTATGTAGCTAACCACTTATGTATCAATGACTTTAAAAATACAGTTCCATAGAAACTTCGGGGGTAGTTTAAGAAGCACATTCAATTCTTTGGTGGGAGAGCTGCAGCCAGTGTCCTTTTTTCATAAGCTGTGAGTTCAGTTTATCTCATAATAACATAGGAGTAGATGGTGCATCTATTTTGGTGCTGTCAGCTTCCCAAAGTAGATTTTAAGGTACTACGGCATATACTAATTTATAAGGAACAAAAAACTAGTTCCAATATAGACTTAAAAGCATGTTACTGTGTCTCCTCTGACAAATCTAACTCTGTAAATCATAAACAAGCTATGTAGGAGCATATGTAGACGGTATATAGACAATGTAAAGTTTATTATTTTTTACCAAGATAATATATTTCTGAAGAACACACACACAATTACCCTCATACATTTCAAAATTCAGAAGGCAAGAATTCATGCTGATCTGAACAAATCTTTTGGAACAGAAAGATGCTTTGTACTGGTGTAAATTATATATTTAAAGGATGGTAAACTATTTCTAATTAGGGAGAAGAACAACATTTGAGGCAGTGACTTTACTAGTAAATAAGGGATACTTTAAATAAAGCTACTCTTCACCATACCACATTACGTCAAATAAAATTCATCCTCTCTGGTTATTGTTGAATTTTTCAGCTATCTTCTGCAGTTCCAAATCCATAGCAGCCAGGTTTTCCAGTTCTTTCTCCTGTGATAATGGAAAAGGAAATCCATGTAGGTTATGACCTTAAAAGCATAGATCACGTTTTTATTCTGAGAATTTGATTGTTAGAAATTCATGCAATTGTACTGCTTAGTGATCTTATTATATTTAGATTTAATTAGATTTGGTCATGGCTCATATGCAAGTATTATGTTTAGATTTTTAATTCTAATGTAGCTCTAGTTACTTTTCCTGGCTCTTCCAATAGCCTTTTCCATTAAGGCTGTATAAAGTAAGCAACATATGTATGCACATGTGTGTGGGGACATCCAGGAGCTGCTTTCACAACAGTCAAGAAATTGATCAGAAAAAAGTACTCAAGGTTCTATAAGAATTAAACATTCTATTTTACTAGATTTTAATTACCTATGTAGCGTTTGCAAAATACTTTTAAAATGTGATTTTATTGCAATAAAATGTAAATGCATAATCTCCCAAACTTCACTCAAGAAAACTGAGAAAGGAAATGTAGGGAAGAGCTTCTAAATACGTGTGCATTCTATTTTTATGATTCATGTGATCCGTGTCCGTAAGGAGAGCACGATGAAATTAATCTTACTTTCCATCATAGCATAGTGATGATTCCTAAACATGGAGATCAACCATGTGATGTTAACCTGTGCCATTATCATGTTTGTGTACTATAGTAACTCATATTTTGTGAGTTTGACTTAGTATTTATAGAGAACTACAGTTTCTCTAGGAATCAGTTTATAAGTGCCAATTGTTTACGTTTTGCCAAAATGACCAGAAATCATCTTCATGCTTTTCTTCAGATTTTTAATTATTCTCTGCATCCTCAGTGTTAAGAATATTTGGCACTGATCATTTGTCAAGTTATGTGGTGGGATGGTTTTCCCAGAACATGAATTTATAGTATGGCAGTTATGTCACTCTGTGCACACTTGCTTGTACAGTTATTTCAGTGAGACCTGATATACCACGTTATGTAATATTGGAAGTCAGGATGTGTCATTCCTGAAAACGCAGGCAGCCTGATAGAAATCTGACTATTTCTAAGTAGGAAGTATGGGAGGAAATGAGGCCCGCAGCCCAGAATTAAAATGAACACATGAACAGAACAGAACAGATTTCAAATGAAATTTTGGTTACTCAAATTTTAAAGAGGTCACTGTTGTTGTGATGATGTAGTGTTGGGTGTCATGCAGCTACCCTGTTTCCCCCAAAATAAGACATCCCCTGATAATAAGCCCAATCGGGCTTTTGAGTGCATGACAATAAGGCCAAGTGCTTATTTCAGGGTTCAAAAAAATATAAGACAGGGTCTTATTTTCGGGAAAACACGGTATGCATGTATGTATATACACAGAAGTATCTTGCTTGAGTAAAATCTTAGATTAGGTGACTGGCCTGGGTCAAAGTATTCCCTATTCAGCATTTTAGTTAGTCCTCGTCCATATTACAGTGAAAAATGTGGTGAATGCCTTAAAAGCAATGCTTGAAGACTATTTACCTGTCTTAGCAGCTGATACCAGTCCAGAAACGCAGCTATTTTAACTAGATCAATTTAAAGCAAGAAGAATGAGCCTAGTGGCTTACAATCTGAATGCCTTTCTTAAAAAAAAGAAATGTATGTATGACTTCCTGGAGCTTACCTTTTGTTCAGGTATTTTGTAAGAAATGAAACCAGAACTAAGGTTTCGCTCTAGCTTAGTTTATGACTAGAAAGATTGTTACAGATTATCCCCAGAAGAAAGTTATTTGCAGAAAATCAGTCACCTGTTCTTGCCTTAGCCAATGCTTTGCCATGCCGTGACAGAGAAGTTGATTTAAACAGGGACTAAGTAGATTGTACAATCCTAGATATATTCATTTCAAATAAGTTACATGAAGTCTTAACATCTGCACTAAATAAATCAGAACATAAGTCCTTGATTGACAGCTTTCTAGATATTTTTAACACTCAAGGATTTTTCTTCCCTCCTCTTAAGATCCAGTTTTGCTGACAATTTCAATAGGGTAATTATGAAGCAACTTCAGCAGGTTGCATCATTCCAGTGAAGTACAAGTGTAAATGATACCTAGAGACAGAGAAGGCTAAGTGAAAGACAGCTAAAGCCAGATTATTAACTGGAACACATTGATGGTCCTGTCAGTTATTTGAATACTGTATGAAGCCTGAAATAACAGGGCTTCATACTTTTTGATCACATACAAAGTTGTCAGCATGATACTGAGAATAGAACCGTAACGTATTGTCATGTTTTGCCTAACTACATGCTGTAGTATTTTGCTGAAATAAAAATAAACTTTTTAGAAAAGAATTGTTCTAGCTTTCTTAGAAATCATAAAATAAATACCTCTTCTGGTGTCAGAGGCCTCTGATTAAATTTGTCCTTGCCACTTCTTATTACGTGTCCCCTTTCAATGTCTTCTTTTGAGCTGTAGAGTTCTGGAAATTCTGCAGATTTCTTCCGGTAGCTCAGAAGATGGGCCAGTTCATCCATTCTATCATACTGCCTTTTTATCTCAGGTTTGTATAGCCTCTCAGGATTATTATTGTTGTCCTGTTTGGGGCTTAAGCTATCCAGGATCTGTTTCTTCTCCCACAAGTCATAATCATTATATTCAGGAAAGAATTCCCTCTTATTCGAGTGGGACTTGCGTTCTTCTTCACTCTCCAACAGTGGATTGATGATGTCAGCGTTCTTGTCCACGGATCTGTTTTTCCACCTGGGCTGTTGGGAATAAAATGATTTTAAAGCTCTTTTTACATTTTCTACAAGATAGTGGCTTCTTGGGTAGCCCTCCTCTAGCAGAAGAGTCCTTTTATTCTCAAAGTGTGTTCCTCTCTCGCTGTAGTGTGGAGTTTCTAGCTCTCCATCATTACTAGGATAATGCTTTTCTTCTTGGCTGTTGAGTTGCTGCTCTCCATCTTCTCTCTCCTTGTTTTGTGGTTTTGCCATCTCTAGCTGTACACTTGGTTGGTCATGGTGCCGTTTCTCATTTATGCTATCATGGCTTTGTTTCATACCTCCATTTTCTTTCCTTGCTTTGCTGTAAGGGACCCTTACTTCGTAGTGATGTCTGATCTCCTTTGATGGTCCACCAAAAAGTCTTTTCCTCATGTACTGATACTGTTCCCTTTCATTTTCGTCACTCTGTTGCTTCATGTCTTCATCACTGTCCTCTTGGCTGTGGTAGTGTTGATCCCAATATCCTTGGTTCCTGCTCTCTCTCTCCATTTCCTCGGACCTATGCATTTCAATAGCGTTTCTTGGCTCCACAAAGTAATGTCCTCTCTCATAATGGTTGGGGTGATGACTCCTTTTAGCCCAGAATTCACTTTCTTCCTCATTGGGCTCTTCAGATGAGCCCCTTTTTTCACCAATATGATGATTGTTGTATTCAGAGGACTTACCCAATCTTGGTTTTCTTCGGTAATGTCCTGATTTGTGGTTTTGCTTCTCTGTTTCGCCACCGTCCCTCTCTGAAGAATCTTCAAATTCTTCATGAAAACTATGACGATACTTTTCATTACTCTCCTCCTCTTCCTCTTCCTCCTCTTCCTTTTCTTCCTCCTCCACCTCACTGTCTTCATTTTCCCTTTCCTGACTCTGAATTATTTCTTCCACATACTTTTGGCCATGAGAATGCTTGTAATCTTCCTCATTCACTTTTCCAGATGTAAGAACGGACTTTTTCTCTAGAGGCTCAGACTCTACTTCTTCACCGGCCTTTTTTTCTTTGCCTCCATCTCCATTGTGGTGATTTCTTTTGTAATTATCTTCCTCAGCTCCTTTTTCATTCTCTTTCTTTTTTTCTTCTTTATGGTCTCTATCCAAACCATAAGAGGTCCCTTGGGAGGCAGTTTGTGGGTTGCTGCTTCCCCCATATTTTTTCGTTTCCAGATGCCACGTAGCATCTCCTTCTGTCTGTCTTTTAAACTCTTCTTCGCTTACATCTTGTTCTTCCCTCACAGTCCCTTCTGACTGCTTAGTTAATTCTTCTGATTCCGATAAGGTTCTTGTGCCAAGTTCCATGTCTTGCTGTACATTTTTCTCTTTTTGTTTTTGTTGTTCACCTGCAACAAAACAAAATATGCTGTGGATTCCTCATTATAATACCATTATATTTTCATGTCTTCTGTCGCTGATTTTCTTCCACTTTCCCTTTCTCTTCAGGACCTCCCGAAGAGAATCAACAACCATGGAATTTTTTTTCTTTGTACTATTATTACCTTGTGCATACCTCACAATGGTCAGTGGTGACTTCATCACTTGCTCACTATTCCCCCAACATTCCCTCAACTCTCACCTGGCAACAGCCATGCCATCAAGCTGTAGCAAAGAAAACAAAGGGGCTCTTCTATGGGCACTATAGGTAGAAATCAGCAATTTTTGAATCTATTTACAATCCGAATGGATACAAGTATTTAATCTGACCTTTAAAAAAATCAGGTCACAGAATGCACATGGAGGACTACTTACTCTTTTACAAGCATGCCCCCATTACAAGGGTTCTTGCCTACAAAAGTTTATCTGTCAAGAAGCAGCTTAGGTACGTTTGCCACTTTAGCTTGTCCTTGACCCTAGAACATGGGAGTCCTGATTTTTGATGAATAAGGTTATCATTATGGTTGTATATATGTATGCCTATTCATGTCCCCTTTTAAAACTAAGTTGTTTAAAATGTTCCCAAGCCTGAGGTGCTGAATGTGTCAAGGGCCCTATTTCCTGGCTATATTTCTAAAACTGGTCAAGCATCTCGCCTGCTGTGTATATTTATTTTGGATGCTTTTATTGTTTTTTGTTGTTTTAAAATATTTTAGTTCCTTCATTGTAATATATTTTTTGAATTGTAAGCCATCCAGAGTCATTGAGTGAGATAGCTGGCTATAGAACTGACTGACTGACTGACTGACTGACTGACTGACTGACTGACTGACAGAAATTTTGCACCAAAACTTTATTCAGAAATCAAATACTTAATTTACCACTTATATTGTTTTATGTATCTCATGCCATAATATGTTAATATAATAACGCTAATATATTATAAAAATAATATAAACAGTTCTTAGCCCAAACTTCCTGAGCAAGCACTAAGGGATTGGGGCAAGTGGATCTCCAGCCCAAATAAATTCCATTTTTAGATATTCTTCATCATGTTTTCTATTCAGACTTGTGTGTGTGTGTGTGTGTGTGTGTGTGTGTGTGTGTGTGTGGTGTGTGTTCCTTGTGCCAGATCAGAATTCCATTTAACAGAGTGCATGTGGACTCATAATCAGTAACTGCACTTGGAACCTATTAACTGTTGTCAGATTTCTGAAAATTAGTACTCACATTGCTATTTGCATTAACACTTGTACTCTTCAATGAGCCAGTTTTCAGCTACTGGCCTTGTCTGAACAGATCTCACAGAATGGTTTTTGTTATAGGTTCCATTGTCTAGAAGCCTATATTTGGTGGGCTGTAGAGTGTAGGCACTGGGCCTTTTCTGCTGTGGCACTTTTATTGTGGAATCTTCTCCCTCAGAGATAAGATTTACCACATCATTCATGAGTTTCCGAAAGTCCCTCAAGATCTGGTTATGCCAACAGACCTATGCCTTCAGGGGACCGATGAAGTTGTGAGGTTGATTCCATTATCTTGGGAACAGACAGATAAAGGCTTCAGGGATTTTAAGTGGGGTCTGACCTCTGTTACTTCCACCACTGGAGGGATTCCAAGCTTGCCAGTCTCTTCAGTCCACACCCCACTCTAGCTGGAGATTCCACCACAATATGATTCTTCAGAAAAGAAACAATGAACTTGACCTTCTCTATAATGTGCTTGCTGGGAAGCTTCACTTTCCCAGAAATGCATCCTACTACCTCCTACACATAGTGCCATATCTATTAGAGTCGACTTCAGGCAGTCAGATAAATTTAATAAATAAGAAAGACGGTGGATTCTTAAGCCACTGTCGATTCCATTTACACTAGGAACTTGGAATATGTTGCTTCAGATATTGCTGAGCTACATTTTTCAGCAATCTCTAGTAGTAATGGTAAAATCTGCTGGAAGTTGTAATTGAGCAATTTTGGAAGTCTCCCACTCCACATTACATAAATATTATTTACAATATTATATAACGTTCAACTAATATAAAAGCTGGTCATGGAAAGTATGTTAGATTTTTTTAAGAAATGCACTTACTTTTCTTCAGAAGGTCCTTACACTGTGGATTAATAAGCGGAGAATTGCCTTTTGACAGACTGTTCAAAAGGACTTCTATAATACATCGGGTTATCTAGATCAAAAGCAACAAAGGAAGATGATTCATTTAGTTTCGAAATATTTCAACCAAATATTCAAGCTGATTAAAATCATAAACATGGAAAACAAATGTATAATTGGAAGATTCCAAGTGAGTAAGTAATCCTGAAGCAAAGGAAACTAAATTTCTAAGTTATTTAATAGTTGCGCTTAAAACAAAAAAAAATGCCCAGCTCAATAATAGCATCTTTATTTTCACCATCAAGAAACAAGAGGAGGAAATCCAAAAGTTTAGGCCAGTAGATTTCCAAAGCATGTGTCACCAACAAAAATGGGTCTTTTCATATGCCTTGCTTATTTCAAAGGGCCTCCAGCCCCACATGGAAACTTCAGCCATATTTTTGTGGTATCTAATCCCCATAGAATCATACTGCTGAAGGTACAGAAGTTTTGTAGCCAGCTGGCCATCAATATTTTCTGCACTCCTCATTACACGATCTTCTTCCTGCAATGATCTTAATTTTAGTATCTACCAAGAAAGATATGGTGATCCTGCTTTTTTGAGAAGACAGAAAATATAAAAGGTTTAAAATTATATAAACACCAGTCAGATATCCTGCATTGTACTATGAAGTACTGCACAAATCCAGTTGTTTTTATTTCATAAGATATGGCTAAGTTAATTCAGGAACACTTATGGAAATATTCTGTGATAGGATACCATGATTTGGACTTGCTATGAAATACTATGTGATGAGACATAGTAGCTGGAATTCCCATGACTTCAGTTAGACTTAAGGAGTCTCAATGTAAATATTTTGTGTTCCTGTTTTTAATATTTTAAAAAACGACTCCTAGAAGAGATGTTTCGGTTGACAACAGAAATATGGGGAGAATGAACATTTCTCTGGTTTGAACATCCATATGGAAATGTTGAATTGGGCACAATCCAGAAAAAAAATGCATGAGAGAAGAGGAGGCCACCAGGTTCATTAAATTATCTTGCTCACAAAAGACTCCTGACCCTCTCCCTTGCTAAATTGTTCTGAAAGGTCCTTACTCCAAACAAAGGAGTTGTCATCCATTAAAACATGGTAGTGCCTATGTATAAGGCACTTTGTATGTCTCTAGAACATGCAAGAATTTCTAATAATCTGTGAAAGGTGTCAGGTGCAAATAATCAGGACCACGTGTTAAGTTCCAATTAAGCTGATTTATTGCTCGTGCCTATTCACAAGAATCTAGTCAACTATAATTCAAGAGGGGTTGAATTTAGACTGCTTGTGGGAATATAACAATTCTAGGCTGACCCCTCTCTTAACTCTGCCCCAGGCCCTGCCACTCCTCCTCCTACAAAAGTGACCTAATAAATTTCACTTTTTAGATAAATACCGTAAGTTTTCTGCTCACCATTTCTCCAGTATGGTCATCATTTTCTACTGGAGCTGAATGAATACCTATAAACCAAAACGATAAAAATTAGAAGACAGTTTAAAATCACAACTTTAGAAAAGACAACTATACCCGCTTTGGTTTTACCGAACATTTGAAAGCATTTTTTTTCAATCAAAGAATAATTTTCATGCCCTAGTTTTAGGGCTCCCATATCACCATTTGCACAAGCAGACACTCTGCTCGTTCTGATTTAACACAATTCTCCTTATTTAAAAAGGTACTAGTGGGAGGTTAGACAAATGATAGCAAGCAGCATCCTCTTTATTTCCAGTAGTGCAGAAACTGCATCTAATACATCTGGGAGCACGCCAGCCAAGTGTGACAGAGAACAGCCTGATGTGGTTATTTGGATTATTTGGATTGCCTGTATTTACAATGTACTGTATGCACAACGATGCACAGTTGTACAGTGAAAATACAACCATGCATCAACATTGCACTTTGTTGTGATTATGACTTGCGGAGCTAAAGCAACAACTAGTTCTGTGTTTTTGAAGAGGCTTCCCTCCCCTCCCTTTGCATACTCACATGTGAGCAATGCACACAGACACACACACACAGACACACACCCCTATTTGGTTTATTTTGTTTGGTTCCAATGAGTGGGTATTATTTCATTTTATAATTGTATCTTTGTTTAGATGCTTCTCCTTCCAATATGAAAAATAAATATTAGGTTGCCACCCTGATTTGCAATTCTTGCTGAAGCTGATTTATATGATATTGTGATTTTCCATTATGAATAAAGCATGTTATTTTGTATTATTCCACTAGCATGATTGTATGAAACCTTTTTAAAAAGGTTCCTTGGGTTCAAATAATAACAGCTATAATGGACCAAGAAAGAAGAACAAGAAAGTAAGTATGATCAACTAAATATATCAATATAACCTTTTAACTTTCACATTGTTTATGAATTATGATACCGTAGTAGCAATGCAAAAGTCCCTGGCAAGTTGCCAGATGGCATTGGGAGTGTCTCTTTCCCCACCTTAGTGTGTCAAGGGAGTGCTGGTTCATGTTTCCTGCCTCTGTGTTTGAAAACACCCCATCCTCTGCCTTCCCCACCACCACCACGTGAGTGCCTGCCTCCATCTGCAATGCAGGCAGTAAAAAGCAGACGCGGACACAGCACCAATATAAGCAAATTGGTTTGCTCACACAGTTTAATCATGAATGAGCATCCAATGTGCAGCCATCCATCAGGCAGGACACTAATTGGTAGTGCAAACCCCATGGGTGCAGCGAGCCCAAGCCGTGTTCAGTAGAATAGGTGCCGTAATTTCTCGCCCTCGTCCCAAAATCAGTTTGTAGCTTTGATGCTACAAAGGGCTAAGGCATACTTTTGGAGAGAGAGAAAATGAAAACAGCATTGACGCCCCTGTTGGATCATTCTAGCCTCTTCCAAATGACAATGTCTATTAAATAAGGTGCAGTGATAGAACATGATATTTGATATTTCATGAAAGAGGGAACGATACGGTGTGAGAGCAAATTAGAACAGGCTTTGAATAAAACATTGGAGAAACCCTTTGGGCACTTGGCACGCATTCCATTTTTCCTAGCATGTATCCTCTGGTAAATTGCTTTTTACTTCAAGATATTTGTCATCTGTCACCAGAGCTGCCAGTGGTATATGAGATAGCTGCAACCTCAGCTTAAAGGGTCTTGTTCATCTTCAATCATTTATATGGGGAAGCTGGTTTGGGCTGAAAGTTAAAGAACTCATGATCTAGAGTAAAAATAAATAAATGCCCACATGCAGTCACCTACCTCCCATAATTATATAGAACCCCATCATTTTCCTTTTCCTGCTTAACAAGTAGTCAAACCACAACCTGCGTGAATCCTTTCAATTCTGTTTTGTGATACCTCCCTTCCCAATCCTCCTATAGGATTGAAATTTTGCAGTTGTTTAAACTTCAATGCTTTTAATTACTTAATTAAAATCACTACAAGCATTAAAGGCACATATTGTATTATTTTTTCCATTGTTATTACGATCATCATCATCATCTAACTTCTGATGTGATTCTCCATTTTTTTTTTTACATGATTCCTGCTTGGTAAAGGGGACCTCTGGTCCCTATATTCTGGGTCAAAATACTGTTACAGAACTTCCTCGATGTGATTTAAAAGGATGCCAACAATTGTCTAGA
Organism: Thermophis baileyi; assembly: GCA_003457575.1. NCBI lineage: Eukaryota > Metazoa > Chordata > Lepidosauria > Squamata > Dipsadidae > Thermophis > Thermophis baileyi. The sequence goes on along the minus strand of QLTV01000974.1, from coordinate 5,556,803 downwards.
AGAAAACATAGCAGTTAGTATTAATTATTAGAAGGGTATACAACATAACACATTAACATTCTACTTAATACCATCAAAGATGGCAAAGACTTGTTCTTTGCTTCCCCAAAAGGCATGACTTGACCTAAACAGAGATTTTAGTTGAACATTACAAGAAATGTCTTCATGGTGAGAGCATGAAGTTTGAGAAGTGGCATGCTAGAAGAGCAGTAGAGTCTCCCTTGCCTTCAATCAGAGATTGACAGTCCCCTCTGTAGAACTGGATTATTTCACAAGTGGAAAGTCTTTTATTATTTTTTCAGGAGACCAGGGTAACAAGAAATTGAGCTGTCAGGTTGTCACTGAAGCGAATTAAAAAGGGATTTCTAACATTATTGATACTGCCTCCTCCCATATTTTTTATGAACATAACGATAAGCTTATTGAGGTATTTTCCAACTGAAAGTTAGCATAAAAAAGCACTGTCATTATCTGGCCATTTGTGGATGAATTTTGGCATTACAGTCCAGAGAAGAGATTGTTCTTAAATTTAGATTTCATATTTGCCCCCATACGTAAAGGAGCTATAATGCAAGAGCACTATAACGGAAAGCCAAATGCTGTGCCAGATCTGACACTCAAGCCAGAACTCTGCCATATGTTCCAGGACTCCAGCCCCCATCATACATGAGGACTGATCATGATGCTGAGGCTGTTGGAAAGGCCTGAGATTCACCACCTCCTAAACTAACTGCCATTCAAAATGCTTACAAAGGAAAGCATGGTAGGAATCAAGTGAAATTGCTGTCGAGTTTGTTTAATTCCCTAACAGTAATTTAAGCACTGAACAAAAAAATGCTACCATCTGTCAGCTGGCAAAAGAGCATAGAGGACTATCTATTTGGACCATATCCCTGGAGCACCGTACATTGAGGGTCTGCCTATAACACTATTTTTTATAAGTTGCATATATCTTGATTACCATATGCACAAATGGTAAGGATATAGTATTTTTCCCTCCCTCCCTCCCTCCCTCCCCCCTCTTCTCTCTCTCTCTCTCTCTCTCTCTCTCTCTCTCTCTCTCTCTCTCTCTCTCTCTCTCTCTCTCTCCCCCTCTCCCCTCTCTCTTTCCTTATATAAACACTGTATTAAGACTACAAAGGTAGCTGTGTTCACCAATATTTATGTTGATGCTTTTCATGGTGGGATGCCTCTTGTACCAAATGGAAGGAGTTCTAGATTCTAGAACAAAATCCTTCTTTTATGGTGCAGCTGCAAAGAAGATTGGATACAGATCTGACATTCTTTTGATCCTGTGTGATAGGATCACACAGTACAACATACATCTTTACAACAAACTCTAGTGTCTGTATTGAGTCCAGCTGAGTCTGTCTTCTCATGGAATGGCATCTGTTTGGATTTCCCCTCCCATCTGCATCTTTTGTATCCCACTCACCTGCTCTGTACAGCTGGAGAATCTGTGGACCAAATTTGAAATGGAAGGGATGCAGGGGAAAAAAGGGGGAGGGGTAATGAATCCCATTTCTAATGCATGAGGAAAAAAATCCACAAAATTTGGGATGTAGTCCTCTCATCTCTTTTAATCGGAGGAAAATCTTGAGGGATTTTACCCTACAATTACATATGTAGAATAACAAACACTGAGGTCCATGTGATGAACAGTCACTATCCATTAAGCTGCTAGATCCTGATAAAGGTCAAAGCAATGTTTCAATAAATTGCTATATTGCAACATTAAATAACAGTGTGATACCCGTGAAGAGGTCAAAAGTTCCTGTCTGAAGTGGTGACGTTGTTTAGGGAAGGAAAATGCATAACCAGCAGAAGGGTGTCCCTTTAAGCCATAGCCATTCCATTTTTGCTAGTTCAAAATTTCGATAAACTCAGAAAGCATCAGTGCACTGGCTGTTCTTTCTTCAGTTGGTATCAAACGTTTAACTAGCACATAAGAGAATCACTCAGTGTGAAGTTTTATCCTGACATTCTCTACAGCTAATTAAAATATATGAACTGTAATGGTCATTGTGTAGCCAGGATCTGAGTGTTTAATACAGACTGAGAAGTTTAAGAAAAGGTCTTGTCTCAAAGCTGTGAGGCTACATGAGCTTTAAAAGACAATGCATTTGACCAAGATGGAGGCCACAACCCTTTGCCATAAGCCATGCAAGCTGAGGATAAAAAGGAATTGAGATCCAAAACAGACATCCATTATAGATGGATGTAAACATTTGATCCAGTATAAGATAGCTTCCCAAATGTGTTGCAAAAATCATATTTTTAATACCGGACGTGGAAAATTCTGTTTACTCCCTACTGTCTGGATCAGTTTTAAATCTCACACCAAAAATAATGAAAAGTTCATCTTGAGAATATAATTCTATGAAATAAAATTTTACAGCAATTGCAAGCAACTTTGTATTTCTAAGTCCTGTCTTGGATTAAGGGAACATTAAGAAATTGCTTAATATAATTGTTATGACTGATATGATTTCAATCTATGTTATATACACACATAACAGATTTGCTTCTTTTGTCTATTGTTTTGTCTGTTGAAAAGCTACACTACTATATATAAAGGTTGATGTCCTCCTTGGCATAAAGTGAGTGTAGTTTTATAAGATATGACAACTGTACGTGTATAATACATGAAGATAGCATCTTCCCATTACAATGCAGATGTTCGGGATTAGAGAAAATGGGTCACGTTGAACAAAAATAACCCTCAGTGATGGTGATAAATTACTGTTACTGCTGGTAGGAACAATATAGCCTCAGATTACAAAAGATACGTCTCCCAGCAAAGAGTTTTATTAGTTTATTTCCTAAAGCTAGGAAAATATACAAATGTTGTGCCTTTCTCTACCAAATATGCCACACTTGCTTATTTTTCATTAGATGAAACATTAAATTTTTGTTTCAGTATACAACAGTGAGCTCAGGTGGATCAGCCACCATATTGTTCCTTAACTTTGTATAAGTCTATATATCCCATTAAGGTTAATTAAAGTTAATTGCAGCTAGCTGAAAACAGCACAAAATATACAGCCCTAATTTGCTAATGCAGAGCCAGCCCTCTCAGAGTAGGAGGCATTCAAGAACATTTTGTGTGTGTGTGTGTGTGTGTGTGTGTGTACATGTACACAACACACACACACACACACACACACACACCAACTTCCACTCATGCAAAAATCTCACCATATGGTTCTGGGTAGGTCATTATCTCTAAACCTAATCTAATTCATTGGGTTATGTCTCACCATGATCAAAGCTGCAAAATAGATTGCCTGGGGACAAATGTTATAGTAAAACAGATTAATAAATAATCAGGCTGCCTGCTAGTTGTCTGTTCTTGCTTCTATTATATTTAACCTACAGCAGAGAATTATTGATACATCATACCGGAGGCAATCCAGGTTGGATGACTCCCTGGAGTCAATACATCTTCCAGGACCCTCTTCTAAGGTATATGAATGATTCTGCTTCATTAACCCTCAACAGCAGGCATGCCAATCACTCAGCCTATGAAAGCAACTACAGTTGATCTTCCAGTTGGTACAGAAACCACTGACCAGTACAGATACTGTTAAAGCCTGTAAGATTTGGATGCTGATGAATTGCTTTTAAGTTAATGAAGTCAAATGAATTTTAACCAGTGTGTGAGGATTGTAGTGGTGGTAAAGAACCTGAAATATTGTGACTGAGTAATATACAAATAAACAACCTTCCTTCCTTCCTTCCTTCCTTCCTTCCTTCCTTCCTTCCTTCCTTCCTTCCTTCCTTCCTTCCCTTGGCTACCACATTGCCAGCAATAGAGCTATGCTTTGGAGCATCTAAAAAATGGAAGAGGCATCAGCAATATAACAGCCCTATGTTTCCAATATTGAAAAGAAGGATGCAAAGATTTTTATCCTTGGTGTGGTCAGGAATCCTCAGGTGAGAGAGGACAAGGGAAAGAAGTTTAGTGTGCAGTGAGATGAAGGCTTTGGAATTGAAAGGACCTTCTCTCCATTCTGTTTATTAACCCAATTAGTCCTGCGGCCCCCAACCTTTTGAGTGCTGCAGACTGGTTCTGTGGAGAGCAGTTTTTTCTGCAGACCGGGTGGGGGCGTGGTTTCGTGGTTCCCTATGTGCACGGATGGGATTTCACTTCACTTGCTTGCAGGCCATGGACCAGTGCTGGTCCATGGACCAGGGGGTTGGGGACCCCTGAACTAGTCAATAGCAACATGATACCAATGGCATCAGTGAGAATTCCTTGCTCTTCTGACATTATCAAACATCAGAAGCAATGATAATATATGATATTTCTTCACATTTTTCGCTTAAACTGGATTTAATATGAGAATAATATGAATGCCTTAGGGATCCCTGAGAAAACTTTGAACTCTCTCAGATTCTGTATGTATGATGCACATATACACACCGAACAATTTTTACTTATATACATGTGGCTAATGCTTCCTCTTCATTCCAGAAAAGTAAAAGAAGATTTGTAAGAGTGATTGAATATAGAATATTATATTGATTGATAGATTAAATTTTCTCATGAAATTTAATGGGAATTAAATGTTTTGGGGAACTCTTATGAGTAAGACAGTTTTTGGTATCTCACAAGATAATGGAATTATAGAATTAGCCATTCAAATTGTTCTGCTTGGTCATGCCTTAACTTAAATATACAGCCAAGGTATAATTTTTACATGCAGTTCTAAACCATTCTTGAAGATTACAGTACAATGGTAAATGACCAATTGGCTATTTATCTTTGATTCTACAGTATATTTCTTTGTGGAGGGGTGAAATTATTACATTTTTACACTGTTACATCACCTGATTTCAAATTACTGTACAATATATATGTCAAGTTATATTCTGGGACAACTCCTAGTGAGTATAGAATGATAAACTGTTCTCTTATATAAAAATGCTAACTTGTAAGCCTCATTAAATTCAGTGGTGCTGATACTCTGCTAAGTACATAGAGTCTATAGGGGAATGGAGATTTGCATTTCATTATTGTAACAAGTAGAGTTCATTTGAGATTCAATCATAATAGAGTAGACTGAATAAAATGGCAGGGACTTAAATTGTCCATTCCTAATCTAATTCCAATTCATATTATGGATTTATTTTTACTAGATCCGGGATAAATTTCTGATATGTAGGCATGAGATTTTATACAACACACACAATTTGGTCAACATCTGCATACATTTTTGTTTAATTTCTTTTCTGCATGGGCAGCATTTTAGATATACACAGATGTGAAGTTCAAGAATCATATTTTTCCATTCTCGCTAAAGCTTTAAAACCTGAAAAACAAAATGCACACACTTGTAAGGGGAAGCGAGAAGACTTTAAAAAAAAAAAGAGGTCTAAATGCTACAGGTTTTAAAGGAAAGAGCAACAACACTTAAACAGTGACAATTACCCTCAAGAGTACTTTTGTTAAAAAATAGTTGCTTTTATTTGATGAGGACTAAGCAGCATTTTCTTAATCGTCTGCTTGTTCAAGCTGATGGAGAAAAGTCAAACGTTATTTTAAAAGCATAACAGCTTTTTATATGCTTTTGTCAATTGATAAAACACAGAGCCACTAGTAACATTCTTGTCAAATTACTGGATATTACTTTTCTTCAGTGATTTTAACATTTAGATTTTTTTTAAAAAGATCTTAACTTCCACAAAGCATGATCTGAACATTTGCACAATATATTTAATCATTGAAGAATTAAACCATATGTGTGTATGTGTGGGTGTGTGTATGTATGTATGTATGTGTGTGTGTGTGTGTGTGTGTGTGTTTCTACCACAGAAAAACAAATATGTACCTGCACTCAATAACTACACAAGAGTTTCCTTCTTGCCTCTTTTCTCATATACAAGTTAAGGGACAAATACAGATACAAATATGTCCATTCACACACATATACACACGCACACTGCATTAATTTTCCTCAGCTTTAGTATCTTTTCTTTTCCTCTGTCCCCAAAAAACTTAGCCCAGTTTATGGATGGATGGTTCTGACCGGGAAATCTAGTGCACTTCTGAAAGGCAGAAGCTGCCCATTGACTGGACTCATTTCCAACATACTTGTGAGATTTTGGCTCTGCTAATTTGCACAGCAGTGAATCTTGCTGGAGGTTCCTTCAGCAAAGACATGAACATGCTCTAGCTATCATTAATCGTTAAGTAGACCACGTATGCATCCACATTCTTGTTTCTGTATGTATATGATAAGAGCACGTATTGGTGGTAATTAATAAACTTCTAGCCCAAACATTTTATATGAGATGAGAACCACAGGCAGACTGATATATCAGCTGTTCATTGCCAGAAGACTACTCCCTCCTCCTGTGCCAATTCTCAACCAGTACAGAAGCTCTTGGTTGGTCAGGGCTGTGGAATTCCCACCGTGCTTTTTCCGCGCTCGGCAATCCCTCCGCGTTCCTCAATCCCATCGCCGCTGTCCAAGGTGCTGATCCTTCTTCGCTGGTCGGACTTACCTGTCAGAGCTGCGATTCCGAGCAGGCTGAGCAGCGCCACGCAAAACACCATGGCCGGCGGAGCAAGCAAGTTGGCACGCAAAGGCTTGAAGCTTCTTCGTATCAGCTCTCTTCTACGAGCAGATCCAGGCTATTTAAGGGAGGGAGGGGGGATACGCGCCAGAGTCAAGCGGAGGAAGGAGGGAAGAGTTTTGCGTCAGAGGTGGACCCCAAAGGAACGGGGCGGAGAATTCCTGAGATGGCCTCAAAGACCCTCCCTTAGAATCCGCTAAGGAAGGACTCCCACCACATCTCCATCTTTCTGTTTGCCGCAGAAAGCCTCCCCCCAATTCCCACCCCGGTAGGATGGTCCTTATTTCCCAGAGAAGGTAAAGCCCCCCAATCCTTTGGAATTGACAAGCACTGCCACCAAGAAGGCCACCTGTACCCCACCCCACCCCCCATTTGGAAATGCAAGTGTCCCCTTTCTATCCTCATTCAAGCCTCCCACGCTGTTTGGCCTGATATTTTCCTTTTGATTTCCACCCAAGCAGAGTCGTTGCGAAGCTCTTTCGGTAGCTTCATGGTAACCCTTCCTTTCTACTGCGACTAGGATTCCTAAACCATGGCGTGCCCCCCCCGCCCCGCCCAAAAGGAGAGAGGCCTTCTTTTATACACTGATAGAGAGCGAGACGCCCACAGGAATCTGCTTACAGAATAGGAAATGTGAGGTACAAGGCAAACTGCACAGCCCCTAAAGACAATCGTCTGTGTGCGTGCGAAGCCTTCAATGCTTAGGAAACTCTGGCTCTCTCTCTCTCTCACTTTCTCTCTCTCTCTCTCTCCTCTCTCTCTCCTAGAAGAGCAAATGGGGATGAGGAAGAGAATCCTTGCTGAATTCCATTCCATTCCATTCCATTCCATTCCACTCTCTCTCTCTCTCTCCCTCTCTCCCTCTCTCCCTCTCTCTCTCGCCTTCATTCTCATTCTCAGCAGAGATATTCAGTCCGCGCGCCCCCATTCGTGGCTTTTGTGCTTTTTGCCTCACTTCATCCCGGAGAGATTCATGGGATGAGAGAATGATCGCGTCTTGAAAGGGTTCCGCCAGCAGAAATTTACGTCCTGTTTATTCAGGCGTTTGTTATGATGTGGAGGGAAATGGAAGGAACCCAATGAGAAAAGGGACTGCTGTCTGCTGACGTCCTGTTTTCTCCAAAACGCTCTGTGCGGTTGGATGTTCTCCCTTCCCCCTCGTTCTCTCCAAGAGCGGGAGAACGAATTGATCTTTCTCCACAGCAATCAACCATACAGTATTCATTTCGACACATTCTTGAATGGAGACGTTTGTGCAAATAATTCTTCTCTTCCTGGTCTTGTCTCTCCTTATTTTTTTCCTGCTGCTTTCTACGTTCCCCTCTAAGCTTTTCCCTGATTTGCGTAGGACAGTCTGTGTCAGCTCATCTATAGATTAGCTCCGTGCAGTAAGTCTTGGTTTGTTTCACCAAGAGTTGTTGAATAAACCATAATTAGCTGGGTTCACAGAATCCCCTGAGCCAAACCCATATTAACATAATACATGCCAGGGGTGAAATTCAGCAGGTTCTGACAGGTTCTGGAGAACCGGTAGCAGAAATTTTGAGTAGTTTGGAGAACTGGCAAATACCACCTCTGGCTGGCCCCACAGTGGGGTGGGAATGGAGGTTTTGCAGTATCCTTCCCCTGCCATGCCCACCAAGCCACGCCCACAGAACCGGTAGGGAAAATTTTTGAATTTCACCCCTGATACATGCCGCTAATTAAGAGAGCTGTGTTGCAGTTTCCTTCTGTTAACAGATCATATTTAATATGGGGTGAAAAGAACTAGGCTGTGGGCTCTATTAAAGCTAAGGACTGAGTTACAGGAGCTGATTTCAAGCGGTCACAATTAAGACTTTTAAAGTGATAACCATTGTTAATAGTAATGTTTATTAATGATAGTTTTTACTCCATTGTGATGAAGTGATTGATGTGTTGGAGTGAGATAGGAGACCAAGGTTTTAACCCACTCACAGAAACATACCAAATGACTTTGTGTCAGTCTCTCTCTCTCTCTCTGCATCCAACCTATTTCACTGGATTTTTGTTTGGAAGTAAATGGGGAAAGAGAATGACACAAATCCCTTCTTGAGCTCCCAAAAGCACAGTGGAATTTAACAAATAAACAAAACTTCTTTTTCTGCATAGACAGAGCAATTCTGTAATCACCTTAAGCTATGGCTAAGGATAAGACATGGCTATGGTAGAAGAAGGACCATTGCTTCCAGAACACGTTGAACATGGAAGGGAAAAAAAAACCCCGCATGAAAGCAGATGAGGAGACAGCAACCCTGGAAACACTGACAGTGACGACAAGTCCAGGACTGTGCCAGCAATCTCTCATGCATCTCAGACAGCCACACAGCCTTTGACCTCACAGTGATGCAGACACTCTACCAACCCACAGCCTGTACTGCTATCCATACAACTTGCACAGTGCCCGTGTTCAAGCACTTCAGAGGCTCAGGGACTCTGCCAGAAATAACTTTGCTACTGCAGTCCCTAATTTTGCAACTATCTCAGGACTCATTGAACACGATTCAGAAGCACAACACACAAAAGGGGCAAAAAGAGAAGACCCACAACGAACCACCTGTTTACAGAATGTCAATACAGGGAGCCCTTGATCAACTAAGGCAATTGGGTCCAGGATTTATGTCATTAGGAGACATGGTCATAAAGTGTGATGATACACAATTGTGTCTTTTAGTGATGGCAGTTCCAGCACTTCTGGTTTCCCATCATTAAGCAAATCCTGCACTGTGGTTAAAGCACAACATTATGTGGTCACCATCTGTCAGTTTCCCTATTGGATAGTGGGAGGACTGAAAACAGTAAGAGAAATTGAATATTTTCATGTTTGCTTCTGGATTTAGCAATTGAGAAATTGCTCAGTGAAACAGGTTTATAATTCTTCCTTCGTTAGCGTAAGTGAAATAGTTGTGAGACTATCTCTGTTGTGTACTAATTATTTTTATGCACTATCCTTCAGTACGTGAATTTATCTGCACAGATGAAACACAGCTAAGTAATATGTAACTATCATTAAAGTATTCATTTTTCTAAACAGGGTAATAGTTGGAGTTAATTGAAATCCTTCAGTTAATTAGATTCCAGTGGGATTAATGATTTATCCCAATCTTTTCCCAGGCCTTTCTTCAAGTCAGTATTACTTATGTCATGTTTTCAGGCTTTTTCCTTTAATAAAAAACCTCCTTTAACAAAATAACAGCATTGGAAGGGACCTTGGAAGTCTTCTAGTCCAACTTCCTGTTCAAGCAGGAGACCCTATATGATTCCAGACAAGTGGCTGTCCAGTCTCTTCTTAAAAGCCAGAGATTTAATCCCTAAAATTGGGTGGGGCTGGTACAATAAGCCTCAACAGTCTGCAGTCACTTTTATCTCTCTCTCCAGGACCATATTCACTTCTGCCAGCTCAAAAAGGGTGACAAGGATGGACAATCACAATCGTATTCCAAACTGCTATGTGTCCTTCTACAACAATAGCCACGGTTTTTTTCCTACACAGCCCATTTCACACACAGGTTAAAGGGGAAAAAAAATGCAATTAAAAACATCAACAACAATCAAGCAGTCTGGTGATTGATCTCAACAGTTTGGTCTATTGTGATGGAGCTTTCAAACTAGCATTCCTCTCTCAGGACTTTATAAAGCAGCCAGCTCAAGAGTCAGGAGAAGGGAATCAGATGAGAATCCCTCCACAAAGCTCCAGACTTTCCGGTTTATATCCATTTCAGGGACCTTCCTCCTCCATTACATCTAAGCCAGAAGTTGCCCAGTTGGTCCTAAAGACCCTAAAGAGAGTCAATCGTGTGGAATCGTGAGAATGGCTGCCAGGAAGGGAGAAATGTGACTTCCATAACAGGAATGGATATACTGGTAAGTGTAATGTCTATGGAGATTCTCAGTTCATCCGGGCCATGCTTGTCCCAAAGGTGCTTTTTTTTCAAGAGGCAACTAGACTTTCTGTTTTTTTTCTTTGAAGATGTTTCGCTTCTCATCCAAGAAGCTCTGAAGAAGTTTCTTGGATGAGAAGTGAAACGTCTTCAAAGAAAAAAAACCCAGAAAATCCAGTTGCCTCTTGGAAAAAAAACACTTTTGGGATATAAGTGTAATGTTGTGTTTTTACTTTTTATTTGACTAGTAAACATCGATTGATGGATGATCATATCACAGGGATGGAGATCCTATGGCCTACATTGCTTGTGGTTCCTTGGATACTTGCAACAGCATTCCCTCAGTGATCCCCTTTAAGTATATTATAATGGGCATTATATATGGACACACAGGCATACAAAGAGAACCTATCATACACTTTAAAGTGCTGAATAGTATAACTGAAGAGGACATATCATTTAAGCCAAATTATATGTCACAGCCTAAGGAATCATCCAATACTTTCCCATAAAAATACATACATACCGGTATATACATACCCATTACAATATTTCCTTTCCTTTAAGGATAAATAACGTTACACAAAGTGCAGAGAGGGTTAGAAACAGGGGTGAAATCCTACAGGTTCTGACAGGTTCTGGAGAACCGGTAGCAGAAATTTTGAGTAGTTCGGAGAACCGGCAAATACCACCTTTGCCTGGCCCCAGAGTGGGGTGGGAATGGAGATTTTGCAATATCCTTCCCCCAGGAGTGGGGAGGGAATGGGGATTTTGCAGTATCCTTCCCCTGGAGTGGGGAGGGAATGCAGATTTTGCAGTATCCTTCCCCTGCCACGCCCACCAAGCCACGCCCACAGAACCGGTAGTAAAAAAAATTGGATTTCATCACTGGTTAGAAATATTAAATAAGGAAAAGGTAGAAGATAGCAATAGCACTTAGACTTATATACCGCTTTACAGTGCTTTACAGCCCTCTCTAAGCGGTTTACAGAGTCAGCATATTGCCCCCAACAATTTGGGTCCTCATTTTACCCTCCTCGGAAGGATGGAAGGCTGAGTCAACCCTGAGCCTGGTGAGATTCAAACTGCCAAATTGCAGGCAGCCGGCAGGCAGTGGAAGTAGCCTGCAGTACTGCACTCTAACCACTGCGCCACCGTGGCTCACCGCAACTGACTGGAAGATAAGAGCAAAGAAAGGAAATCTAAATCTGGTTTATACCTACACCTTTCACTATAGCCGTCTATACCTTCCTATCTTGCAAACCATTACAGCATTTATGTATCCATTACCGATTCATGCAGTGCTGTCTGTTCTTTAAACATCCCAATTTTCTCTGAAGATCTCAGTTCTATCCAACTATGATTTTTCTCTTTCTTCCCCTTCCTCTCAATTGTTTCCCTCTGTCTTCATGTATTTCTTTTGCAGTTCTATTTGTTTTCTTTGGCTGAACCATTTCAATATTTTTCTTTCACACTGGTCATTCATTTTTGTATTCAGCCTATGTTCATCTATTACTCATTCAATCTTGGCTCTATCTGTTCTTGTTTTTAATTTAACCATTCCACTTGTATTTAATTTCCTCTGTTTTTCTTAACACATTCAGTTCTCATATTAAAAAGTAGATAGAAGCGCAGTTTTACACAGCCATTTATGCTTTTTTTTTTAACATTCATTATTTGCAAATGGTCACATGCTACTTATTCTCTTTATACAGGTAGTCCTCGACTTACAACAGTTCATTTACAAGGCACTGAGAAAAGTGACTTATGACCGTTTTTTTTCACTTACAACCGTTGCAGCTTCCCCATGGTCACGTGATCAAAATTCGGATGGCTTGGCAACTGGCGTGTACTTACGACGGTTGCAGTGTCTCGAGGTCATGTGATCACTTTTTGCAAACTTCTGACAAGCAAAGTCAATGGGGAAGGCAGATTCACTGAACAACGATGTTACTAACTTAACAGCTGCAGTGATTCACTTGACAACTGTAATAAGAAAGGTTGTAAAATGGGGCAAAATTCACTTAACGTCTCGTTTAACAACAGAAATATTGGGCTCAATTGTGGTTGTAAATAAGTCGAGGAGTACCTGTACTAGCATTTGCATATTTTAATTTTATATTCAGTTTCCTATCTGTCACAGACAACTTTACAACGTTTTTGCCGCAGTTAAGCAAATTACTGAAAATTCTTAAATAAATCACGCAATCAGTAAACGAATCTGGCTTTCCCCATTGACTTTGCTTTTTTAGAAGGTCACAATTGTCAATCACATCATGCTGCTACCATCATAAACACATGCCAGTTGCCAAGCACTCAACTTTTGATCAAGTGACTGTGGGGATGCTGCCATGGTGTAAGTACAAGGATCAGTCGTAAGTCACTTTCCCCCCTGCCATTGTAACTTTGAATGGCTGCTAAACAAAACAGTTGTAAGTTGAGGACTACCTGTTATGACTATTTTAAACCTCTCAGTGAGCTTCATGACTGAGCGAGGAGCTCAGTCTGAATCTGCACAGCTGTGGTCCTTTCACTTCATCCACTGTACCTTAATAGTTCTCAAACATGGTTTTTTCCCCTGGTGGAAGCTGCCTTTTATCTTCAGCAAAACCCAGGCTTCCTTGGTGAACTGGCACTCTTTGTTTATTTTGGGAAGGGGTGTGTGTGTGTGTGTGTGTGTGTGTGTGTGAGTGTGTGATTTCATCTGTAAACATCTTTGGATACAGCGAAACATATAAACATAGCAAACATTTTACATACAAACATACAGAGTATGCCAAACATGCGAACTGACGGTATCGTATCACTAACTGGAGCTCCATTTTGCAAAAGGACAAGATGTAAATTAAGTAAACGGATAAACTCACTTTAATGCACAGAGCTAATGGTTTAATTAGCTCTTTGTATTTGTATCTTATCTCTGAACACACTCAGGTAGAAAAGAAAGTTGTCAGGATATTAAGCTGGGAGATATTTTATAATTTATCCATAGCAACTATCTCTTGTGCAACCTAATATTGAACTAAGAATAATATTTTTGTATTCCATTCTCAGCGTGTGTCTCTGAGGGAAAAAACCTGCTATTTCTCATGTATTTTCATTACAGTCCTCAGTTGAGTTTGTTTTGCTTCAGGGAATGACTGTAACATCTCTCTTGTAATTAAGTTTATGTGTGACTCCAAAAAAACCCCAACCCCCACCAAAAACAAAAACCTCACACATAGAAATGTGAGATAATTCACTGTTCCTGTCCAATATCACATAATGAGTTCTAAAAGTGGCTGTTCTTGCCATGCTTTAAAAAAACTAATTTAGTTTTATTATAGTTTGTCAACAGCCTGATCTGATACAAAGTGCCTGCCTCACATCTGGAATTGTCACTTCTGGAATCAATCAATGCAAATTCTTCTCATTTGCAATTCACAAAATGACAGATCAGCTTATCTGTTTTTCAAAGCAGATAAAAATTTATCATAATTTGTTATTCAAAGTGAACAGGTGGGTGAGTTTAAACAGGACAATAAATCACCATTTCAGCTTAATAGGGGCTCAGAGATCATCTAAAGTAGGTGTGTCTAACCCATGGCCCACAAGCTGCATGTGGCTCTGGACAGCTAGTAATGCGGCCCCATAAGATTGCAAACTTTTAACATTATTATGTGATTTGTATACATTAACTATATTATCTGTGTTACATGCAGTCCGAGATAATTCCTCTTCACTCAGTGTGGCCCAGGTAAATCAAAAGGTTGAACATCCATGATCTAAAGCAGTGGTTCTCAACCTTCTTAATGCCGCGACCCCTGCCCCGCCACCGCGACCCCCTCCCCGCCCTCTCCCCGCCCGCACGCGCATTGCCAGTCACCAAGATGGCGGGCTAGCGCGCGCTTAGGCGACCCCTGTGAAACGGTCATTCGACCCCCAAAGGGGTCGCGACCCACAGGTTGAGAACCGCTGATCTAAAGCAAAGCACATTTCACCAATTGGGATGGTATTGCTGAAGAAAAAAAAAAAAGAGGCTCAATAAAGGGCCAAAAGCTTTACCAGGAAATATTATGTTTGAACCGAAAAGAGATGGCCAACCTTCTAGTGAGATATTTGGATTGTCTCTCTTGGACCACTGGAGAATTATACTTTGCAGTTGACAAACTATAGTTTTGCATTGTTACGATTCTTGTATCTTTTACTGAAGGGGTTTTTATTGTTTGTAACGTATTTTGGATGTTTTCATTCTGTTGTTAATTGCCATGAGACATTTTGGATTATGACATTCCCAAAAACTACCATACCAACAAAAAGGTGCCACCTTACTTACTGGATGGTAGGACCGTAATTTAGCCATCGGACTATACCCAAGGTGTGGTTTCTGGTAAGATTCCCAAGGCCCCTTCATTTCAAACTGGCCAGCTGAAATGCTGTTGGCGCAGGTCTAATCCCTAGGAAACCACTGCATGACCATTAGATGAGAGTTGCATCGTACTAAATACCAATTTGCTACCACCCGCCAAACTGGCATCAGGTTCCATGCAACTCTCATCCAGTAATTATGCAGAGTTTCCTAGGGATAAGACCCAGGCCAACAGCATTTCAGCTGGCTGGTTTATAATGAAGGGGCCTTGGCAATCTCACCAGAAACCAGATCTTGGGCATAGTCAGATGGCTATGTTATAGTCCTACGATCCAGCAGGTTAAATAGGATGGCATCTTTTTTGTTGATATGTTAGTTTTTTGTTAAGCCTTTTTTTCCTCACCCTTAAGGTAAGTATTAAAAACGTTCCACTTTTTTGTCCCCAGCAGCCAAGTGGCTGATTTATTACACTAGTGACTTAGGATCCCAGAGACTAATTTCAGAACCATAAATCTACCTTTATGTTTAAAACAAGACCAGCGACTCCTGCTGTTCGGAGCTGAGTAAATAAATATTAAAATGATTAACCCAATATTTCTTTGCATACCTGGCAGCATCTTTTACCAATGTTTCTCTCCAAGAGCTCTTTGTGTTTAGCAGAAGGCTATTCACCACATTGATTTTTCCAGTTAACACAAATGAAAGCTAGAAGGCTTTCTACAAAAGAACTGCCTTTGAAAAAGGAACACAGAGCGGCTCTCCTTAATCCCCTTGGTATTATACAGCCATTGCTTCTGTAAAAAACAAAAACAAAAACAAAAACCAAGGAGGAGGAGGCAGGCCCAGGGAGGCCAGCTGGATAGCAGAGCATGGTGGGTCACAGCACAGAGGAAAACTTAATAGTAGATTGTGTCTGCTGAGCAGATCAATAGTCATCTATGGCTGTGGTCCCCAACCTTTTGGGCACCAGGGACCGGTTTTGTGGAGAGAGATTTTTCTACAGACCAGAGGGGGCGTGGTTTTGTGTGCTGCCTGCATCCCATGGATGGGGCTTTGCTTGTTTACGTGGCCCGGTTTCTGGCATGCCGTGGACCGGTGCAGGTCCACGGACCGGGAGTTTCCAATGGAGATTCTCAGTCATCCAAGTCACGGTTGTCCCAAAGGTGCTTTTTCAAAAGGCAATTGGGCTTTCTTTAGAAGAAAAAAAGTCCAGTTGCCATTTGAAAAAGCATCTTTGGGACCTATCAATAGTCATTCCAGTCATAGTGTCCAACCCTTTGCTGACTGGGTCATTGGGAGTTGTGCTGTCCCAAAGTAGAAGGCTGAGCAAAGACAGAGCAGGATTAAAAACTCAAATATTTCATGTAGTTGAATTCAATTAATAACAGCATGTGATTCCCCAAATAATTATTCTCCCTTTTTTCATATTAAAAATCCCAACTTGGTAGCAATTTTCATAGTACTCTGGGGGCCTTGCCCCTTTTTTTGGTGGGATAAGATGTGGCTGGGTGCAGGGTTAAGGGCTGAATTACACATATATTCAAACCTCTAGGTACTATACCGTATCTACCACTCCACTTTGAAAGTGAGGGTGCCCTGACAAAATTGTTTCTGCACAGGAAATGTAAAGCTACGCCTACTTGGCCACCTAGAAATGGGAGTTGTGAGAAGTGGCCCTTTGGAGGAATAGTTACAAAGGAAATAGCTCGCTATTAACTGCAAGTTGGGCTATCAGAGCTTTTCATATTTCAGAGCTTGACAAGCACTCATTGATCTCTGATGAGTATGTTTTCCCTATTGGGAATATAAAAGCAAAAGAAAAGACAGTCTGCTGAATGTTAAAACAAACATTTAGAAGTCTTCAACAATCCATTGTGCTAGAGTTGGCAAGTCATCTAAACTATTGCAGCTTGACTAAATAATTCAACTTTAATAAGCTTCATTCTTGTGGCAAATCCCATTAAGGTTTATCATTGATCCTTAGCTGCAAAAGGATATTAGAAGGCCCTGAGCAGATTATCGTAAACACTCTGTATCTTGGGTAACTGAGAATAGTTGCCTATGCTGTCAATATCCTAAGCCAGCCATGAACAGACTTTAGGCTTCTTAGATCTGTTGCATTTACCTGAACTTAAAGAAAGTGAATGAAGTGCTTATATAATACAAACGGAATTAAGGGCAGATGTGTACTTCTTACCTACCCCAGACTGGACACCTACAAATCTGGGAGGGCAAAGAGAGATGACAGAATCCCAAATCTGATGCCCTAATAGCAACCTCCACTAGATTTTATTTATTTTATTTTTATTTATTTATTTATTTATTTGTTTGTCAAACATGTACAAGATAGCAGTTATAGGTATAAACATAAACATAATCAAAGTGAATACAGATAGATGAGGACAATAGGACAGTAGGACAGGGACGGTAGGCACGCTGGTGCGTTTATGCACGCCCCTTACAGACCTCTTAGGAATGGGGTGAGGTCGACAGTAGACAGTCTAAGGTTAAAGTTTTTGGGGTTTGGGGAAGAAACCACAGAGTCAGGTAGTGAATTCCAGGCATTGATCACTCTGTTGCTGAAGTCGTATTTTCTGCAGTCGAGTTTGGAGCGGTTTACATTAAGTTTGTATCTATTGTGTGCTCGTGTATTGTGGTGGGTGAAGCTGAAGTAGTAATTGAAAGGTAGGNNTATTTGGACTCTCTCAATTGTAGTAATATCCGATATGCAGTGCGGGATCCAGACAGGTGAGCTGTATTCGAGAATTGGTCTGGCGAACGTTTTGTATGCTCTAGTTAGCAGTGTAATGTTGCCAGAGAAGAAGCTACGCAGGATTAAGTTGACTACTCTTAGTGCCTTTTTGGCAATGTTGTTACAGTGGGCTTTGGCACTTAAATCATTAGATATGAGTACTCCAAGATCCTTGACAGAATGAGGGTCATCTACAAGGTTGTGTCCTCCAAGCTTGTATTTTGTGTTCGGATTCTTTTTGCCAAAGTGTAAGACAGAGCATTTGTTGATTGTGATTTGAAGTTGCCACTTGTTTGACCATTCTGATACATAGTCAAGGTCTTTCTGAAGGGTAGTAGCATTGTCTGTGGTGTTAAATAGTTTGACATCGTCGGCGAAGAGAACGCAGTTGCTTATAATGTGATCACAAAGGTCATTTATGTAAAGTATGAAGAGTGTTGGTCCTAGAACGCTGCCTTGAGGGACACCACTATTGACAGGTGCAGGATTTGATAGAGAACTCTCTATTTTAACCACTTGTTGTCTGTTTGACAGGAACGCAGATGTCTATGGAGATTCTCAATTATCCAGGTCATGGTTGTCCAAAAAGTGTTTTTCCCAAAAATGGGCTTTTATCCCAAAGGTGCTTTTTTCCAGTTGGGCATTTTTGGGGTGTTTTTTTTTTTGGTTGTTGCTTTTTTTTGTGTTGAAAACGTTTCGCTTCTCATCCAAGAAGTTTCTTCAGTTCTAACTGACTGGTAGTCAATGATTCAGCAGTCAGAATTCAGCAGTCCATCTGCACCTTAAAGAAAAGGGCCACTCCTCTGAAAACAGCAAGGTTTACTTCCTGGACAGAGAGGGCCACTGGCTTGAAAGAGGAGTCAAAGAGGTTGTCTATGTTAAAATTGAACAGCCCTCTCTCAACAGAGGGAGGAGAATACAACACCACTTACCTCCTGTTTACAATCCAAGCCCTTTCAGCAGTCCCAAGATATTCCACACTTGTTTGCATTCTGATTCAGGAACTCTAAGGACATAGATTAGCCCCTAGATTGTTCAGCAATGCTCAGAGTTTTAATGACTGGCTGTTTGCAGAGGGTATAAATCCCCTCCATTCCCCACCAGTTAGTTAGAACTGAAGAAGCTTCTTGGATGAGAAATGAAATATCTTAAAGAAAAACCAGAAAGTCCAGTTATCTTTTTTTTTTTTTAAGCACCTTTGGGACAACCATGACCTGGATGACTGAGAAGCTCCAGAGACGTTCAGAACCAATCATTTTTGTCAAGCTTTGGTGTCTACCATCAATGAACACACAAACCAATTATGAAAATAGCATCTGTATTACGATCTAATGAAAGGTCTATTTTTAATGTAGCCAACAAAAGGTGTCACACTTAACAAAAGGGATGCATTTACAAAATCTGCCAGGTTCTATGCGCCCTTCAGAAACCATATGCTGCAGCATGTTCGTGCGCTATAAAATGTTGAAAACTGTGAAAGCTTAAATAGAAAGGGGAATGACGGTCCTTTTCATTAGAACACACACTGGCAAGAAGAATAGAAACCGCAGTCCCTCGTTTCCTTTATTTTTACCTCTTTTTCCCACACAGAATCCCTGCCTTGAGATGGGCAGCCATATAAGTAGTTCAAATAAAGACATGAAAATAAATTCTTTCTGCAGTATTGGAAATGATCTATGGACACAGACAAAAGTATTGGTACCCTTTCACTTTTCCCAAAAAAATTCCAATTTGGGCGAAATAAATTGAAATTGATACATATAAATAGTATCCACCGTTCTTTAATCCCTAGTCCATACAGCAAACAGTTTGCTTCAAGTGTTTTCTATAGCTCCAAATAAGGCTGAGTGAGAGAGAAAGACAGGGTGCCTTAAATCTGTTCAGGACACAATGACAGCAGATGCTCTGTCTCAGTTGCAGGTCATGAGTCCTCCAGCAGGATAATATCTCAAAACATACATCTAATTGACCAAAAATGGTTGAAGAGCAAACATTGGACTGTTCTGAAGTGGCCTGCTATGAGTCCCAATAGAACTTTTATGGGAAGAGCTGAAACTTACCATTGGGAGAAGGAACCCATCCAACCCAATAAAATTGGATAGTCTTGTTCAAGAAGGGTGGAACAAATTGCCAGTTGAGAAGTATAGAAATTCAGAGCTACAGAAAGCACTTGGTTGCAATTATTGCCTCAAAAGTGTATGCTATGAAATATTAGGTTAAGGGTACCAATAATTATATCCATGCCAATTTCATTTACTACTTTACATACCCCAAAAGCAGTGTCTGATCTATGGACTATAAAGAATGGTGGCTGCTATTTAATCGTATCAGTTTCAACTGATTTCAACTGATTGCAAATCGGGGTCTTTGGGGAAAAAGTGGATGGGTACCAATATTTTTTGGCGGTATCTGTTGGATATTTGAGTGGAGGAGAGACAGAGGACAGTCTAGAAGCTTTAAAACAGCCTTCCACAACCATTGGTTGGGAATTTGGTGAGCTGCAATTTGACGAGCTGTACACTTGCCCCCAGTTGGGGAAAGCTATGTCCCATTTAATTCAGAAAGATATACCTCAAAATGGACAGGCTGAATATTTCAAGTCACGTTGGTCAATCAAGGAAAGGTTGTGAGGATGGATCTTCCTGGTGAATGAGTTGTAAAATCCACAATGCACCTAAAATACAGTGTGCTAACCCCCAAATAAACAAGTGTAGGATTGCACTGCAAGAATTTTAATTTGGTTTTCTTGTGTTCCTCTAGTTTAAGACAGTGCTTTTTGCTTTGTCACTGATAGCAAAAGGAACATTTTTACAGGGATGATTCATAGGTATAAAATTTCCAAGAGGTGTGCTTGTTTTCTAAACTTTAAAAGTGACTCCAGGAATATCTAATCAGGGATGGAACCACGATGAGTAAATAAATCCCTCCTCAAATTGCAGTTTAATATGAGTGCAGGAAGGAAGCCCTGCCACTAGATTAGGGGTAATTTGATAGTAGAAGAATTTAAGGGACAGAATACCTTAGAACAGGGGTGTCAAACTGGATTTCTTCGAGGGCCGGATCAGCATTGTATTCTCCTCTGCGGCCGGCCGTGGGGGGAGGAGCGAGGAGGAGATGGGATGCATGCCTCCTGCAGCACCATGCTGGCCAAAACGGGGTGCAGGAGGGCTGCGCGCGGCCCCCTCTGCCCCGTTTTTGACCTGAATGGCCTCCTGCAGCACTTTACCAGCCAAAATGGGGCATGGGGGGGCCTCCCAAGGCCCCCATGCGGCCTGTTTTTGGCTTCCCCAGCAGCATTCTGCCAGCCAAAAACGGGCCACGCGGAGGTCTTCCGAGGTCCTCGCGAGGCCCGTTTTTGGCCTCCCCGGCTCCAGCAGCACTCTGCCGGCCAAAAACAGGCCGTGTGTGTGTGTGTGTGTGTGTGTGTGTGTGTGTGCATGCGGCCCATTTTGTCCGGCAGAGGCACTGCAGGCCGGTCCTTTGATATTTCCAGTCCGACCCCGTGGGCTGGATTTAAGCACCCTGCCAGCCGGATCCGGCCCGCGGGCTTTCAGTTTGACATCCCTGCCTTAGAACTTTAGCAGAATCCAAATCAACTCACACATTTTGTAATTAAGTCTTGTCTATGAAGGAAAAGAGGCCAAGAACCTCCTGAAAAAACATATATAATCACAGGTTTTACCGTCATAAAACCGTATGTGAGGTACCTATTTTTTATTAGATCTCTAGAAAGACATTTGAATAACTAATAAAAATGTAATGCATTGGTTTGTTATGTAATTTTTAAAAAGGAAATTATATTTTTTTTCAAAAGAATCCCAATGGATGGACTTTACTTTTGCTTGTATTGTTGCATATATTGTTTTGCCAGAATACTATCCAATACTTTCGAGTACGAACCACTGAGAGAAGTCTCATGATTTCCAATGATTGGCTCAGTTATTACTAGTGTAATAAATACGTTTATGCAGTACATTCCTGAATGGAAAATGCAATTTTCCCTTTAGATACGAACACTACATTGGTCCTCTGTTTGAGACCAAAAGGACAAAACCATCATATGTGACAAACAGCATCATCTCCAGCATAATATAATGGACTCTTAATATAAGCAAATTTGAGTATAAGAAGCAATTTTGTAGTTCTGTTTTGTACAAGAAGCAATTTTGTATTTCCTGTTCTGGATATTATCTGAAACATAACTATAGAAATAATTTTTCTATATCCATTTTAAACTTGTCACAGGTTCTAATTTAGAGCTAATTTTATCAATAAAGTTGTTGAAGAAGGAAGGGCCAAAAGCCTAGTGTAGGTCATTCAGTGGAACTGTATCAGTGGAAAAGGTGATAGTCTAAGCTTTTGGGTTCCTTTTAATGAGAGGTTCTTGAATGCATCGGATTCAACAAGATCTTATACATAAAAATACATAGAAGCACCTTTCCATGGGCCATTCCCTGGATCTTACATTGTATGGTTCATCAGTATATTTACACTGTCTGCAAGGTATGAAAAGGAAAAGGGAGGGTAATACCTTCAATTTATATCATGTTACCTGATGCATGCCTGAAACATAGAAGTCAGTATTCAAGCAGCACATTTTAAAATAGCAAGATCAATTATTCTCCCAGGGGGAGAAGAGAAACCTCTTTCTATGCATACATTCCAAAATATGAATTAGCTTCTTAACTGCCCATCTCCCTTAGAGAGGAGCTCTAGGCAGTGTACAATTTAATCAATAAAGTTAAGCATTAAAAACAGAATAATTTAAGATTGAAAATTTTAAAAATGTATAAAACAATATTATAAAATTACAAAAGGTGAAGAGTTCCAAGATGGGGAGGTTAGCAGGTTAATCTATTAGCGCAAGGAGAGCAACCTGTCACCTTATAGATGTGAATTTCAACTCCTATTAGTCCCAAGCAACATAGGATAATATATGAAGGAATACATTTAGGATCATAAGGAACTGTATCAACAGGCCGCTATACAGTATATTGCTGGTTTCTCCATTAGGACAAGGCTATTCTTTGCAAAGCTTATCTCCTCTCATGAATTCATTTAGAAGTAGAAGCAATTATTTCTAGGTTTATATTTTAGCCTGAAAGCCTATTATTTTCAAACAGAACATTTTCAAATCCAGTTCTATTCTTAGAAGAAAGGGAACTATTAATATTGGACATAATCAAGACTGAGTCTCAAGCTTTTTTGCATACAGAAAATGTACTCTCCAATCACTGACATGAGGAATTAATTAAAAGCAATTGCTTTATGGCATTTTGCAATTCAACCATGCCTTCTTTATATTCTTGGTTTTATCAAGTTGTTATTAACAATTCATTCCCTAACTAAAGAAATCTTATCAATTCTTAGATTTGAGAAATACGCTCAGGCTCAGCATCATTTCAGCATCAATTCTGTTTTAAGATAAACCGAAAGACATCGTCCGAGAGTCCAGGGATTGCTTTTCCTTTCTCTGAATTAGCATCGGCACTGACGGGAGTCAAAAGGCAGAAGTGGTTGCAGGGAGGCTGAGGAAAGATTTTATTCTCCTCTCTGTTCAACACCATTTGAGCGATTTGGAGATTCTTCACTATAAATTTCATTCCCTCTTTGCCTGCAAGATCTGCAGTCTTAAGGGACAGACACTGTGAAGTTGATTCATATCTTGGACTCCCTCCAGATGGCTTCTTCTGGCACAAAGTCCTGTAGAATGTGTCCAGAGATTTTCTAAGGGTGGATTCCCCTTCTCCCCTTTGCTCAGGAACCTCAATTTCACTCCGTTGAAGGTGTTCTGTGTTCTCGCAGCTGACGGACTCTCTCCTCTCATAGAGGTAAGGCCACTGAGTGATGTTGCCTTTGGCATCCGGCCCTGGAAGATACTGATTGTTGGGTTCTGTCGGGAAATAACCTGGAAATAAGAAAAATCAAATAGAAAAAGCTGATCAGGGAATGCGATCCAATAACTGGCATGTTATGCTTGTGCATGGCCCATATTCTAACCCATAACCAGCCATATAATGACAATTTTTGAAGCAGAACTCCAGTTTAAAATTCCCTTTGGACCAAGTAGGAACAAGCTATCGACTCAGTGGGCAAGAGAGCATTCATACGCTTCATGTGTAAAGTTTGGACACCTCTGAGCTTACCAGTGCCATGAAGATGGATAGAAAGCATTTCCTAAATGGGCCAATTCGAAGGCCTGGATCAACAGGAAACTACACGTCCCATGTGTATCGGTAGAAAAAAAAATGCTGCTTCACAGACCCAGAAAACAGTCCACATGAAGGTACCAAACCAGTCTACTTTGAAGGAAGGAGAAGCACAGAGATGGCAATGGGTGCCACTTAATTCTTGAGGGTCATTGTTATTGTGTAGTGGGCTGCAGTAGGCAAGAACAGACCAGCATAGATACAACAGCATTTATTGACTCAACTGGAACTCTGGAACAACAGGCAAATCCCTGTAATTTATACTCTGGGCCCACAGGGCCTCAACCAATCATAATACTTGAAAGAGCCCGCCCCAATATGAATGTTCTAAGTTTCCCTCCAAAACAGTTGAAGTTAACAGTTAGGGTCATCTAAAGGTTAGTTTCACTTTAGCAGGGCTTAACACAACTATATATATTCAATACATAACAATTGTGTTCCCTGAGAAATGGTGTTATCTCCAGCTTCACCCTCCATTACAGGTGTTTATGAAGTCACATAAGACAAAGATAAAACACACTGCATTGAAAGGTTAGGGTTAGGGTTAGCACATAGCATTTTACATTTGTCTTGCAGACAACAAGAGAGACCAAATGCCCATGCAATTTATTAATTGAGAGCCAGTTTAGTCTAGTGGCTAAGGCACCAGGACAGAAGGTGGGAGATTGTGAGTTCAAGTCCCACCTTAGCCATGAAAGCCAGTTGGGTAACCTTGGGCCAGTTGCTCTCTCTCTCTCTCTCTTAACCTAACCCACCTCACAGGTTTGGGGTTGTGAGGAAAATAGGAGGAGGAAGGTGTGTTGGACATGTTCGCCTTGAGTTATTAGTAAAAATAATAAAGGCGGGATATAAACAAATAAATACAAATTTCATATGCGATCCTAGTCTATGATCAATGTTTATTATGCCACCACGGATCAACACTCCTTCAAGGCTCTCAACAATATTTAGAGACACTCTTTCTCTGTGAGGGTCTTGCACATCTGGCTTAAACTCTTTTCTGTCATCAAACAAATCATCCACTGCAAAATGAAATTTTACTCTGGATTTGCTAGGAGTCCTTTTATTACTTGAACGCTGTAGCTGAGCTTCCCTGGGGAAATAAAAGGCTTAGAAATAGTCATTTCCCCTCCTCTC
Organism: Thermophis baileyi; assembly: GCA_003457575.1. Taxonomy (NCBI): domain Eukaryota; kingdom Metazoa; phylum Chordata; class Lepidosauria; order Squamata; family Dipsadidae; genus Thermophis; species Thermophis baileyi. The sequence goes on along the minus strand of QLTV01000974.1, from coordinate 5,531,876 downwards.
AAAATGCAGATGATTCACTTAATAAAACTCAATAACAGTGTAATGTAGGAGCACTGCCAGTAATTAGAACTTTTTTATGTTTTATAAAATTATACACTTTGTAAAGAAAAGAACCATTGGTGAGCTATTTGATTGCAGACATAATGACCACGTTCAGGTTGACTGCACTATTAGTAAACTAGCACCTCCACTAAACCAATTATGCCAGTTTATATGCAGCAACAGCATTCAAATTATATGTTACATTTAGCTATGTCTAATTTTCTCCACAAATAAGTGAACTGCCTATAGAAAACTGAAATGTTCATTTATGCACTAAAAAGGGAAAACTGTTATTTAACAATTACCCTATGACTTTGGTGTGTTTTTCAAAATTGCACCTCTATCTTTCCATTGCTATTTTTCTTACAGAAAGGGAATATGGATGCCAGTATAGAGAACAGCCATCCTAGCACCAATCCAGTAAGTGGCTCACTGCCAATACACCCTCTGTTGCTTTCTCTGCCAATTACCTTCCTGCTGCTTAATTAACCTAAGTTTTAAACTGATTTACATGTCTGGAGCCTCCCTCTTCTCCCATCCAAGAAATGAATATGTACAGACATGGCTCTAACATTCTTCTTCTTCTTCTTCTTCTTCTTCTTCTTCTTCTTCTTCTTCTTCTTCTTCTTCTTCTTCTTCTTCTTCTTCTCCTTCTCCTTCTCCTTCTCCTTCTCCTTCTCCTTCTCCTTCTCCTTCTCCTTCTCCTTCTTCTTCTTCTTCTTCTTCCTTCTTTCTTCCTCCTCTTCCTCTCCTTCCTCTCCTCCTCCTGGCTTTTAATCATCTTGCCTGATGAAGACGCTTTTGTTTTGCATCAGTACATCTTCAATTCGGCTAATAAATATCTTCTATTGATTTTCCCCCTCCTTACAGATGTTTGTTAGGGAGCAGTGAGACAGACAGGTTCCACAGTATGAAAGAGTATCTCTCCTTCCCCATCTTTATAATCCAGCCAATATAATCCAGAGAGCAAGGGGGGGTGGGATGGGATAGGCATTCAACACTCTAAAAACCTATGAACTACAAAAAAATAATATTTTTTTTTAAATAAGAAAAGTGTGCACAATGGGTATAATAACATCAGCAAAATAAACCCTGTATCAAAATACTGGTGTTTCTCAAACTTAATAATTTTAAGATGGGTAGACTTCAAGTAGCAGAATTCTTTCACTAGCCATGAAGTCTACCTATCTTACTGTGTCAAGGTTGAGAAACCCTGGTCTGATATATACTGAAAAATGTACCAGAGCACATAGTGTACACATAATTAAAAGTTTAGAAGAGTCTATTAAGCTGGTCAGAGGTGAACAAGCAAAGATAACTTGTAATAGCTTTTTTGTTGTACTTTATATAATCTTTGGCGGTACAGATTCATAATTGGTAAGTACGAAACAAAGGGCAAAGGAACTCAGATTCACATATATGCTGGAAGCTCAAGAGAAAAGAGTACTTATTTTGGAAAACAAGAACTGGCAAGGAGGTGGCAAATCCATTCTTCTCAAATTGTCTTATGTATGTACCAAAATGTTGGCTGGAGTAGGACTGGAAGCAATGCACAAAACCTAAGTGGAATTTCATGCAAGATTTAAGGATTTGGAACAAAGACAGATCCTATACAAGTAGTCCTTGACTTAATGATCACAATTGGGCTCAAAATTTCTGTTGCTAAACGAGACATTTGTTAAGTGAATTTTGCTCCATTTTACAACTTTTCTCACCACAGTTATTAATTGAATCACTACAATTCTTAAGTTAGTAACGGTTATTAAGTGAATCTGGGCTTCCCCATTGACTTTGCTTGTCAGAAAGTTGCAAAAGGTGATCACATGACCCCGGGACACTGCAACTGTCATAAATATGAGTCAGTTGCCAAGAATCTAAATTTTGATCGTATGATCACGGGGATTGTGCAACGGTCATGTGAAAAATGGTAAGGTTGCTTCTTTCAGTGCTGTTGTAACTTTGAACAGTCACTAAAGGAATTGTTGTAAGTTGAGTACTACCTGTATGTGACAGTCTACATTCAGCTATGGTTTGCTCCTCGCTGTTCAGTGTCCTGCAGATGCCCAAACAAATGCTGTGAGCTAGTTTTTATTTATTTATTAAATTTCTATGCCGCCCATGTCACTGATACAGTGACTTACTTCTGAGGAGAATAGGCGTTGGACCTACCTGATACGCCTCTTCTCATCCGGGGGGAGCCAGCATTCAGGATGGGTTGTCCTCGTCCAATCTGGTGAAGGACTGAGTCTGTCTATTTTTTTATTTATATTAGGATCCGCCTCTTGTAATTCCAGATTTGACGAATCCCGAAGACTAGACTCGACGTGGCAACTCCCAACCCAGGTAAGCACCTGGCGGACTCCCATCCACTAATAATAGGTATAAATGGAAAAAAAATTGGACAGGTAAGGGTGGGACTGAATGCTGGCTCCCCCCGGATGAGAAGAGGCGTATCAGGTAGGTCCAACGCCTATTCTCCATCCTGGGGTGGAGCCAGCATTCAGGATGGGACATACCAAAGCATGTAGTCCCCTAAGGGAGGGACCTGTCCTGACCAACCGTTCGGTGATCAGACTCCACCACTCGTTGAAGGACTCGACGGCCAAAGGCCGCATCTGCAGAAGCATACGTGTCTATTTTGTAGTGTCTGATGAATGGCGTAGGAGAGGCCCAGGTGGCCGCCTGGCACACCTCATCCAGAGACGCTTGTGTGGCCCAAGTGGCTGAAGTGGCTGCACGGCGGGTGGAATGAGCCGTGACACCCGATGGCTTGGGCAAGGATGCCAGGTCATATGCAGTCGCGATCGTGCTCCTGATCCATCGGGCAAT